>CAXARU010000170.1:20000-47500 GCA_963971365.1 Lasioglossum villosulum
TACCTTCCTCTCCCAAAGAGCGAACGTCGAGAACCGTGAACGAGAGCACTGTCACTTGATAGACGCGACGAAAGAAAATGGAACGATGTGGAATAGAAAAAGGAGAGAATTAAGGAGGTACAATATAATGGTATTAATAACTGTGAAACACAACGAAATGACTCGTGTAATATAATAAAAGTAATAGAAATACAATAATTGCAAAAGGAATAATGATGGTTATAATAATGAATACGATTCAACGTTGGATATTAATAGAGAATGTTAAGGAATAATAACTAGATATAGAAATATAGTAAATAAAGATAACTAAATATATTATAATAATTGAATATAGAATAGAAATGGATATAGATCTAAGGATTAGGATATTGGAAGATAACGAACGAATTCACGCACTGCGTAACGCGAATAGAAATGATAGCACGTGGCCGATTTAAGAGAACTGTGAACTGAGAGATGTGAACTTGATCGTAGCACGAAGCCGACTGAGAGGGCGGAGCATCGCGCGGCTGCTATTTATAGCTGACGCGCGGACTTCTAGAATGTTCCTGTTGCTAGGCAGGAACACGTGGCGATTATGTAACGCCTGACTATCTATATATAGCACGCGGCTTGCTGGAATGTCATAGGCGTAACTATTAATTATTCGATTTGGGATAGTTAATAGATTTTTTTGATCGAAAGCAATTTTAAGGGTTAAATTGATTATAATTGAGTAATTATAATTAATTTAACTGTTTTAATATAGCGAATTTAAATTTGTTTTGCGTTGGTTTCGTTCGTTAGCTTTCTTCTTAGAGCTATCGTGTTTGTGTTACAAAGTTTGTGTGCTTATAATTAATTTATCTGAAATTATTTTATGTTTAAACTATTTTTACAAATTATTATAAATAATTTCAGATGACGAGCGCGAAAAAGAAGTAACAAGAATTAATTATTTGTAGGAGGAATGGAGGGGCAAAACCATTGGCGTAAGTATCAGGTAAGTGAATTTATGTGATTTTCGTAGGTTTAACAATGTGATTAACTAATAATTGTTCTTTTCAGGTATTACGTCCGTAAGGGCGTTTCAAGGGTCGATGCTATTTCTATAGGGCGTTCCAAAGGTGGATGACGCTTGTACAGGATGTTTCAAAGGTGGGTTTCTTGTTCTTGCTCGTGTGTCGCAGAAATAACGGTAATTATTAATATTACGGGTATTTATGAATATATATACATTATTTTAGGAGGACGCTAATTCGAACGTTGGCTCTCTTGAGCCGACGTCACAGTGGATGTGGATGTGGATGTGGATGTGGATGTGGATGTGGATGTGGATGTGGATGTGGATGTGGATGTGGATGTGGATGTGGATGTGGATGTGGATGTGGATGTGGATGTGGATGTGGATGTGGATGTGGATGTGGATGTGGATGTGGATGTGGATGTGGATGTGGATGTGGATGTGGATGTGGATGTGGATGTGGATGTGGATGTGGATGTGGATGTGGATGTGGATGTGGATGTGGATGTGGATGTGGATGTGGATGTGGATGTGGATGTGGATGTGGATGTGGATGTGGATGTGGATGTGGATGTGGATGTGGATGTGGATGTGGATGTGGATGTGGATGTGGATGTGGATGTGGATGTGGATGTGGATGTGGATGTGGATGTGGATGTGGATGTGGATGTGGATGTGGATGTGGATGTGGATGTGGATGTGGATGTGGATGTGGATGTGGATGTGGATGTGGATGTGGATGTGGATGTGGATGTGGATGTGGATGTGGATGTGGATGTGGATGTGGATGTGGATGTGGATGTGGATGTGGATGTGGATGTGGATGTGGATGTGGATGTGGATGTGGATGTGGATGTGGATGTGGATGTGGATGTGGATGTGGATGTGGATGTGGATGTGGATGTGGATGTGGATGTGGATGTGGATGTGGATGTGGATGTGGATGTGGATGTGGATGTGGATGTGGATGTGGATGTGGATGTGGATGTGGATGTGGATGTGGATGTGGATGTGGATGTGGATGTGGATGTGGATGTGGATGTGGATGTGGATGTGGATGTGGATGTGGATGTGGATGTGGATGTGGATGTGGATGTGGATGTGGATGTGGATGTGGATGTGGATGTGGATGTGGATGTGGATGTGGATGTGGATGTGGATGTGGATGTGGATGTGGATGTGGATGTGGATGTGGATGTGGATGTGGATGTGGATGTGGATGTGAATGTGAATGTGAATGTGAATGTGAATGTGAATGTGAATGTGAATGTGAATGTGAATGTGAATGTGAATGTGAATGTGAATGTGAATGTGAATGTGAATGTGAATGTGAATGTGAATGTGAATGTGAATGTGAATGTGAATGTGAATGTGAATGTGAATGTGAATGTGAATGTGAATGTGAATGTGAATGTGAATGTGAATGTGAATGTGAATGTGAATGTGAATGTCAATGTCAATCTGAATGTCAATGTCAATGTCAATGTCAATGTCTATGTCAATCTGAATGTCAATGTCAATGTCAATGTCAATGTCAATGTCAATGTCAATGTCAATGTCAATGTCAATGTCAATGTCAATGTCAATGTCAATGTCAATGTCAATGTCAATGTCAATGTCAATGTCAATGTCAATGTCAATGTCAATGTCAATGTCAATGTCAATGTCAATGTCGATGTGAATGTCAATGTCAATGTCAATGTCAATGTCAATGTCAATGTCAATGTCAATGTCAATGTCAATGTCAATGTCAATGTCAATGTCAATGTCAATGTCAATCTGAATGTCAATGTCAATGTCAATCTCAATGTCAACGTGAATGCGAGAGTCACTGTCAATGTCAATGTCAATGTCAATGTCAATGTCAATGTCAATGTCAATGTCAATGTCAATGTCAATGTCAATGTCAATGTCAATGTCAATGTCAATGTCAATGTCAATGTCAATGTCAATGTCAATGTCAATGTCAATGTCAATGTCAATGACAATGTCAATGTCAATGTCAATGTCAATGTCAATGTCAATGTCAATGTCAATGTCAATGTCAATGTCAATGTCAATGTCAATGTCAATGTCAATGTCAATGTCAATGTCAATGTCAATGTCAATGTCAATGTCAATGTCAATGTCAATGTCAATGTCAATGTCAATGTCAATGTCAATGTCAATGTCAATGTCAATGTCAATGTCAATGTCAATGTCAATGTCAATGTCAATGTCAATGTCAATGTCAATGTCAATGTCAATGTCAATGTCAATGTCAATGTGAATGTCAATGTCAATGTGATTGTCAGTGTCAGTGTCAGTGTCAGTGTCAATGTGAATGTGAATCTGAATGTAAATGTGAATGTGAATGTAAATGTGAATGCGATGGTGAATTCTCCCTCTTTGCGTCTCTCCCTCTCTCTTTCGCCCCCTCTCCCCCCCCACTCTCTCTCTCCCTCTCCCTCTCCCTCTCTTTCTCTCCCTCTGTCTCTCTGGGAGGTTTTAGAGCAAACCGCATTCGAAAAAGTCTATTCGCTTAAAAGTTATATGCAGAAATGTGCGCAATAGAGAGCGAAAAAGTTGACATGTGTTCACTAATGACGTCACAACTTTTGAACCAATGTACTTTTTTGAAATATGTTTTTTCCTAAACCTTCTCGAAGAAACGCCGCGTCTAACAGTCCAAACCCCAGCTTTCTACGTTGAGCCGTTCTCAAGTGATGCCGTTACAAACATACATACATACATACATACAGACAGACACGATTTTATTATATATACTAGCTGCTCGCGGCGTGCCTCCGGCACGCCCTCGTAGCTAGGCCCTCCGGGCGGGTTGCCAACGTCAATGTCAATGTCAATGTCAATGTCAATGTCAATGTCAATGTCAATGTCAATGACAATGTCAATGTCAATGTCAATGTCAATGTCAATGTCAATGTCAATGTCAATGTCAATGTCAATGTCAATGTTAATGTCAATGTCGATGTGAATGTCAATGTCAATGTCAATGTCAATGTCAATGTCAATGTCAATGTCAATGTCAATGTCAATGTCAATGTCAATGTCAATGTCAATGTCAATCTGAATGTCAATGTCAATGTCAATCTCAATGTCAACGTGAATGCGAGCGTCAATGTCAATGTCAATGTCAATGTCAATGTCAATGTCAATGTCAATGTCAATGTCAATGTCAATGTCAATGTCAATGTCAATGTCAATGTCAATGTCAATGTCAATGTGATTGTCAGTGTCAGTGTCAGTGTCAGTGTCAGTGTCAATGTGAATGTGAATCTGAATGTAAATGTGAATGTGAATGTAAATGTGAATGCGATGGTGAATTCTCCCTCTTTGCGTCTCTCCCTCTCTCTTTCGCCCCCTCTCCCCCCCCCACTCTCTCTCTCCCTCTCCCTCTCCCTCTCTTTCTCTCCCTCTGTCTCTCTGGGAGGTTTTAGAGCAAACCGCATTCGAAAAAGTCTATTCGTTTAAAAGTTATATGCAGAAATGTGCGCAATAGAGAGCGAAAAAGTTGACATGTGTTCACTAATGACGTCACAACTTTTGAACCAATGTACTTTTTTGAATTATGTTTTTTCCTAAACCTTCTCGAAGAAACGCCGCGTCTAACAGTCCAAACCCCAGCTTTCTACGTTGAGCCGTTCTCAAGTGATGCCGTTACAAACATACATACATACATACATACAGACAGACACGATTTTATTATATACTAGCTGCTCGCGGCGTGCCTCCGGCACGCCCTCGTAGCTAGGCCCTCCGGGCGGGTTGCCAACGTCAATGTCAATGTCAATGTCAATGTCAATGTCAATGGCAATGTCAATGTCAATGTCAATGTCAATGTCAATGTCAATGTCAATGTCAATGTCAATGTCAATGTCAATGTCAATCTGAATGTCAATGTCAATGTCAATCTCAATGTCAACGTGAATGCGAGAGTCACTGTCAATGTCAATGTCAATGTCAATGTCAATGTCAATGTCAATGTCAATGTCAATGTCAATGTCAATGTCAATGTCAATGTCAATGTCAATGTCAATGTCAATGTCAATGTCAATGTCAATGTCAATGTCAATGTTAATGTCAACGTGAATGCGAGCGTCAATGTCAATGTCAATGTCAATGTCAATGTCAATGTCAATGTCAATGTCAATGTCAATGTCAATGACAATGTCAATGTCAATGTCAATGTCAATGTCAATGTCAATGTCAATGTCAATGTCAATGTCAATGTCAATGTCAATGTCAATGTCAATGTCAATGTCAATGTCAATGTCAATGTCAATGTCAATGTCAATGTCAATGTCAATGTCAATGTCAATGTCAATGTCAATGTCAATGTCAATGTCAATGTCAATGTCAATGTCAATGTCAATGTCAATGTCAATGTCAATGTCAATGTCAATGTCAATGTCAATGTCAATGTCAATGTGAATGTCAATGTCAATGTGATTGTCAGTGTCAGTGTCAGTGTCAGTGTCAATGTGAATGTGAATCTGAATGTAAATGTGAATGCGATGGTGAATTCTCCCTCTTTGCGTCTCTCCCTCTCTCTTTCGCCCCCTCTCCCCCCCACTCTCTCTCTCCCTCTCCCTCTCCCTCTCTTTCTCTCCCTCTGTCTCTCTGGGAGGTTTTAGAGCAAACCGCATTCGAAAAAGTCTATTCGCTTAAAAGTTATATGCAGAAATGTGCGCAATAGAGAGCGAAAAAGTTGACATGTGTTCACTAATGACGTCACAACTTTTGAACCAATGTACTTTTTTGAAATATGTTTTTTCCTAAACCTTCTCGAAGAAACGCCGCGTCTAACAGTCCAAACCCCAGCTTTCTACGTTGAGCCGTTCTCAAGTGATGCCGTTACAAACATACATACATACATACATACAGACAGACACGATTTTATTATATACTAGCTGCTCGCGGCGTGCCTCCGGCACGCCCTCGTAGCTAGGCCCTCCGGGGGGGTTGCCAACGTCAATGTCAATGTCAATGTCAATGTCAATGTCAATGTCAATGTCAATGTCAATGTCAATGTCAATGTCAATGTCAATGTCAATGTCAATGACAATGTCAATGTCAATGTCAATGTCAATGTCAATGTCAATGTCAATGTCAATGTCAATGTCAATCTGAATGTCAATGTCAATGTCAATCTCAATGTCAACGTGAATGCGAGCGTCAATGTCAATGTCAATGTCAATGTCAATGTCAATGTCAATGTCAATGTCAATGTCAATGTCAATGTCAATGTCAATGTCAATGTCAATGTCAATGTCAATGTCAATGTCAATGTGATTGTCAGTGTCAGTGTCAGTGTCAGTGTCAGTGTCAATGTGAATGTGAATCTGAATGTAAATGTGAATGTGAATGTAAATGTGAATGCGATGGTGAATTCTCCCTCTTTGCGTCTCTCCCTCTCTCTTTCGCCCCCTCTCCCCCCCCACTCTCTCTCTCCCTCTCCCTCTCCCTCTCTTTCTCTCCCTCTGTCTCTCTGGGAGGTTTTAGAGCAAACCGCATTCGAAAAAGTCTATTCGTTTAAAAGTTATATGCAGAAATGTGCGCAATAGAGAGCGAAAAAGTTGACATGTGTTCACTAATGACGTCACAACTTTTGAACCAATGTACTTTTTTGAATTATGTTTTTTCCTAAACCTTCTCGAAGAAACGCCGCGTCTAACAGTCCAAACCCCAGCTTTCTACGTTGAGCCGTTCTCAAGTGATGCCGTTACAAACATACATACATACATACATACAGACAGACACGATTTTATTATATACTAGCTGCTCGCGGCGTGCCTCCGGCACGCCCTCGTAGCTAGGCCCTCCGGGCGGGTTGCCAACGTCAATGTCAATGTCAATGTCAATGTCAATGTCAATGGCAATGTCAATGTCAATGTCAATGTCAATGTCAATGTCAATGTCAATGTCAATGTCAATGTCAATGTCAATGTCAATGTCAATGTCAATGTCAATGTCAATGTCAATGTCAATGTCAATGTCAATGTCAATGTCAATGTCAATGTCAATGTCAATGTCAATGTCAATGTCAATGTCAATGTCAATGTCAATGTCAATGTCAATGTCAATGTCAATGTCAATGTCAATGTCAATGTCAATGTCAATCTGAATGTCAATGTCAATGTCAATGTCAATGTCAATCTGAATGTCAATGTCAATGTCAATGTCAATGTCAATCTGAATGTCAATCTGAATGTCAATGTCAATGTCAATGTCAATGTCAATGTCAATGTCAATGTCAATGTCAATGTCAATGTCAATGTCAATGTCAATGTCAATGTCAATGTCAATGTCAATCTGAATGTCAATGTCAATGTCAATGTCAATGTCTATGTCAATCTGAATGTCAATGTCAATGTCAATGTCAATGTCAATGTCAATGTCAATGTCAATGTCAATGTCAATGTCAATGTCAATGTCAATGTCAATGTCAATGTCAATGTCAATGTCAATGTCAATGTCAATGTCAATGTCAATGTCAATGTCAATGTCAATGACAATGTCAATGTCAATGTCAATGTCAATGTCAATGTCATTGTCAATGTCAATGTCAATGTCAATGTCAATGTCAATGTCAACGTGAATGCGAGAGTCAATGTCAATGTCAATGTCAATGTCAATGTCAATGTCGATGTGAATGTCAATGTCAATGTCAATGTCAATGTCAATCTGAATGTCAATGTCAATGTCAATCTCAATGTCAACGTGAATGCGAGAGTCAATGTCAATGTCAATGTCAATGTCATTGTCAATGTCAATGTCAATGTCAATGTCAATGTCAATGTCAATGTCAATGTCAATGTCAATGTCAATGTCAATGTCAATGTCAATGTCAATGTCAATCTGAATGTCAATCTGAATGTCAATGTCAATGTCAATCTGAATGTCAATGTCAATGTCAATGTCAATGTCAATCTGAATGTCAATGTCAATGTCAATGTCAATGTCAATGTCAATGTCAATGTCAATGTCAATCTGAATGTCAATGTCAATGTCAATGTCAATGTCAATGTCAATGTCAATGTCAATGTCAATGTCAATCTGAATGTCAATGTCAATGTCAATCTGAATGTCAATGTCAATGTCAATGTCAATGTCAATGTCAATGTCAATGTCAATGTCAATGTCAATGTCAATGTCAATGTCAATGTCAATGTCAATGTCAATGTCAATGTCAATGTCAATGTCAATGTCAATGTCAATGTCAATGTCAATGTCAATGTCAATGTCAATGTCAATGTCAATGTCAATGTCAATGTCAATGTCAATGTCAATGTCAATGTCAATGTCAATGTCAATGTCAATGTCAATGTCAATGTCAATGTCAATGTCAATGTCAATGTCAATGTCAATGTCAATGTCAATGTCAATGTCAATGTCAATGTCAATGTCAATGTCAATGTCAATGTCAATGTCAATGTCAATGTCAATGTCAATGTCAATGTCAATGTCAATGTCAATGTCAATGTCAATGTCAATGTCAATGTCAATGTCAATGTCAATGTCAATGTCAATGTCAATGTCAATGTCAATGTCAATGTCAATGTCAATGTCAATGTCAATGTCAATGTCAATGTCAATGTCAATGTCAATGTCAATGTCAATGTCAATGTCAATGTCAATGTCAATGTCAATGTCAATGTCAATGTCAATGTCAATGTCAATGTCAATGTCAATGTCAATGTCAATGTCAATGTCAATGTCAATGTCAATGTCAATGTCAATGTCAATGTCAATGTCAATGTCAATGTCAATGTCAATGTCAATGTCAATGTCAATGTCAATGTCAATGTCAATGTCAATGTCAATGTCAATGTCAATGTCAATGTCAATGTCAATGTCAATGTCAATGTCAATGTCAATGTCAATGTCAATGTCAATGTCAATGTCAATGTCAATGTCAATGTCAATGACAATGTCAATGTCAATGTCTATGTCAATGTCAATGTCAATGTCAATGTCAATGTCAATGTCAATGTCAATGTCAATGTCAATGTCAATGTCAATGTCAATGTCAATGTCAATGTCAATGTCAATGTCGATGTGAATGTCAATGTCAATGTCAATGTCAATGTCAATGTCAATGTCAATGTCAATGTCAATGTCAATGTCAATGTCAATGTCAATGTCAATCTGAATGTCAATGTCAATGTCAATCTCAATGTCAACGTGAATGCGAGAGTCAATGTCAATGTCAATGTCAATGTCAATGTCAATGTCAATGTCAATGTCAATGTCAATGTCAATGTCAATGTGAATGTCAATGTCAATGTGAATGTGAATGTGAATGTGAATGTGAATGTGAATGTCAATGTCAATGTCAATGTCAATGTCAATGTCAATGTCAATGTCAATGTCAATGTCAATGTCAATGTCAATGTCAATGTCAATGTCAATGTCAATGTCAATGTCAATGTCAATGTCAATGTCAATGTCAATGTCAATGTCAATGTCAATGTCAATGTCAATGTCAATGTCAATGTCAATGTCAATGTCAATGTCAATGTCAATGTCAATGTCAATGTCAATGTCAATGTCAATGTCAATGGCAATGGCAATGTCAATGTCAATGTCAATGTCAATGTCAATGTCAATGTCAATGTCAATGTCAATGTCAATGTCAATGTCAATGTCAATGTCAATGTCAATGTCAATGTCAATGTCAATGTCAATGTCAATGTCAATGTCAATGTCAATGTCAATGTCAATGTCAATGTCAATGTCAATGTCAATGTCAATGTCAATGTCAATGTCAATGTCAATGTCAATGTCAATGTCAATGTCAATGTCAATGTCAATGTCAATCTGAATGTCAATGTCAATGTCAATGTCAATGTCAATCTGAATGTCAATGTCAATGTCAATGTCAATGTCAATCTGAATGTCAATCTGAATGTCAATGTCAATGTCAATGTCAATGTCAATCTGAATGTCAATGTCAATGTCAATGTCAATGTCAATGTCAATGTCAATGTCAATCTGAATGTCAATGTCAATGTCAATGTCAATGTCTATGTCAATCTGAATGTCAATGTCAATGTCAATGTCAATGTCAATGTCAATGTCAATGTCAATGTCAATGTCAATGTCAATGTCAATGTCAATGTCAATGTCAATGTCAATGTCAATGTCAATGTCAATGTCAATGTCAATGTCAATGTCAATGTCAATGTCAATGTCAATGTCAATGTCAATGTCAATGTCAATGACATTGTCAATGTCAATGTCAATGTCAATGTCAATGTCATTGTCAATGTCAATGTCAATGTCAATGTCAATGTCAATGTCAATGTCAATGTCAATGTCAATGTCAATGTCAATGTCAATGTCAATGTCGATGTGAATGTCAATGTCAATGTCAATGTCAATGTCAATCTGAATGTCAATGTCAATGTCAATCTCAATGTCAACGTGAATGCGAGAGTCAATGTCAATGTCAATGTCAATGTCAATGTCAATGTCAATGTCAATGTCAATGTCAATGTCAATGTCAATGTCAATGTCAATGTCAATGTCAATGTCAATGTCAATGTCAATGTCAATGTCAATGTCAATGTCAATGTCAATGTCAATGTCAATGTCAATGTCAATGTCAATCTGAATGTCAATGTCAATGTCAATGTCAATGTCAATCTGAATGTCAATGTCAATGTCAATGTCAATGTCAATCTGAATGTCAATGTCAATGTCAATGTCAATGTCAATCTGAATGTCAATCTGAATGTCAATGTCAATCTGAATGTCAATGTCAATGTCAATGTCAATGTGAATGTCAATGTCAATGTCAATGTCAATGTCAATGTCAATGTCAATGTCAATGTCAATCTCAATGTCAATCTGAATGTCAATGTCAATGTCAATGTCAATGTCAATGTCAATGTCAATGTCAATGTGAATGTCAATGTCAATGTGAATGTCAATGTGAATGTCAATGTGAATGTCAATGTCAATGTCAATGTCAATGTCAATGTCAATGTCAATGTCAATGTCAATGTCAATGTCAATGTCAATGTCAATGTCAATGTCAATGTCAAAGTCAATGTCAATGTCAAAGTCAATGTCAATGTCAATGTCAATGTCAATGTCAATGTCAATGTCAATGTCAATGTCAATGTCAATGTCAATGTCAATGTCAATGTCAATGTCAATGTCAATGTCAATGTCAATGTCAATGTCAATGTCAATGTCAATGTCAATGTCAATGTCAATGTCAATGTCAATGTCAATGTCAATGTCAATGTCAATGTCAATGTCAATGTCAATGTCAATGTCAATGTCAATGTCAATGTCAATGTCAATGTCAATGTCAATGTCAATGTCAATGTCAATGTCAATGTCAATGTCAATGTCAATGTCAATGTCAATGTCAATGTCAATGTCAATGTCAATGTCAATCTGAATGTCAATCTGAATGTCAATGTCAATGTCAATCTGAATGTCAATGTCAATGTCAATGTCAATGTCAATCTGAATGTCAATGTCAATGTCAATGTCAATGTCAATCTGAATGTCAATCTGAATGTCAATGTCAATGTCAATGTCAATGTCAATCTGAATGTCAATGTCAATGTCAATGTCAATGTCAATGTCAATGTCAATGTCAATGTCAATGTCAATGTCAATCTGAATGTCAATGTCAATGTCAATCTGAATGTCAATGTCAATGTCAATCTGAATGTCAATGTCAATGTCAATGTCAATGTCAATGTCAATGTCAATGTCAATGTCAATGTCAATGTCAATGTCAAAGTCAATGTCAATGTCAATGTCAATGTCAATGTCAATGTCAATGTCAATGTCAATGTCAATGTCAATGTCAATGTCAATGTCAATGTCAATGTCAATGTCAATGTCAATGTCAATGTCAATGTCAATGTCAATGTCAATGTCAATGTCAATGTCAATGTCAATGTCAATGTCAATGTCAATGTCAATGTCAATGTCAATGTCAATGTCAATGTCAATGTCAATGTCAATGTCAATGTCAATGTCAATGTAAATGTCAATGTCAATGTCAATGTCAATGTCAATGTCAATGTCAATGTCAATGTCAATGTCAATGTCAATGTCAATGTCAATGTCAATGTCAATGTCAATGTCAATGTCAATGTCAATGTCAATGTCAATGTCAATGTCAATGTCAATGTCAATGTCAATGTCAATGTCAATGTCAATGTCAATGTCAATGACAATGTCAATGTCAATGTCTATGTCAATGTCAATGTCAATGTCAATGTCAATGTCAATGTCAATGTCAATGTCAATGTCAATGTCAATGTCAATGTCAATGTCAATGTCAATGTCAATGTCAATGTCAATGTCAATGTCAATGTCAATGTCGATGTGAATGTCAATGTCAATGTCAATGTCAATGTCAATGTCAATGTCAATGTCAATGTCAATGTCAATGTCAATGTCAATGTCAATGTCAATGTCAATGTCAATGTCAATGTCAATGTCAATCTGAATGTCAATGTCAATGTCAATCTCAATGTCAACGTGAATGCGAGAGTCAATGTCAATGTCAATGTCAATGTCAATGTCAATGTGATTGTCAGTGTCAGTGTCAGTGTCAGTGTCAATGTGAATGTGAATCTGAATGTAAATGTGAATGTGAATGTAAATGTGAATGCGATGGTGAATTCTCCCTCTTTGCGTCTCTCCCTCTCTCTTTCGCCCCCTCTCCCCCCCCCCACTCTCTCTCTCCCTCTCCCTCTCCCTCTCTTTCTCTCCCTCTGTCTCTCTGGGAGGTTTTAGAGCAAACCGCATTCGAAAAAGTCTATTCGTTTAAAAGTTATATGCAGAAATGTGCGCAATAGAGAGCGAAAAAGTTGACATGTGTTCACTAATGACGTCACAACTTTTGAACCAATGTACTTTTTTGAATTATGTTTTTTCCTAAACCTTCTCGAAGAAACGCCGGTCTAACAGTCCAAACCCCAGCTTTCTACGTTGAGCCGTTCTCAAGTGATGCCGTTACAAACATACATACATACATACATACAGACAGACACGATTTTATTATATACTAGCTGCTCGCGGCGTGCCTCCGGCACGCCCTCGTAGCTAGGCCCTCCGGGCGGGTTGCCAATGTCAATTTCAATGTCAATGTCAATGTCAATGTCAATGTCAATGTCAATGTCAATGCCAATGTCAAAGTCAATTTCAATGTCAATGTGAATGTCAGTGTCAGTGTCAGTGTCAGTGTCAGTGTCAGTGTCAGTGTCAGTGTCAGTGTCAGTGTCAGTGTCAGTGTCAATGTCAATGTCAATGTCAGTGTCAATGTGAATGTCAGTGTCAGTGTCAATGTCAATGTCAATGTCAATGTCAATGTCAATGTCAATGTCAATGTCAATGTCAATGTCAATGTCAATGTCAATGTCAATTTCAATGTCAATGTCAATGTCAATGCGAACGTCAATGTGAACGTCAATGTCAATGTCGATGTCAATGTTAATGTCAATGTCAATGTCAATGTCAATGTCAATGTCGATGTGAATGTCAATGTCAATGTCAATGTCAATGTCAATGTCAATGTCAATGTCAATGTCAATGTCAATGTCAATGTCAATGTCAATGTCAATGTCAATGTCAATGTCGATGTGAATGTCAATGTCAATGTAAATGTCAATGTCAATTTCAATGTCAATGTCAATGTCAATGCGAACGTCAATGTGAACGTCAATGTCAATGTCGATGTCAATGTTAATGTCAATGTCAATGTCAATGTCAATGTCAATGTCAATGTCAATGTCAATGTCAATGTCAATGTCAATGTCAATGTCAATGTCAATGTCAATGTCAATGTCAATGTCAATGTCAATGTCAATGTCAATGTCAATGTCAATGTCAATGTCAATGTCAATGTCAATGTCAATGTCAATGTCAATGTCAATGTCAATGTCAATGTCAATGTCAATGTCAATGTCAATGTCAATGTCAATGTCAATGTCAATGTCAATGTCAATGTCAATGTCAATGTCAATGTCAATGTCAATGTCAATGTCGATGTGAATGTCAATGTCAATGTCAATGTCAATGTCAATGTCAATTTCAATGTCAATGTAAATGTAAATGTAAATGTAAATGTAAATGTAAATGTCAATGTCAATGTCAATGTCAATGTCAATGTCAATGTCAATGTCAATGTCAATGTCAATGTCAATGTCAATTTCAATGTCAATGTCAATGTCAATGTCAATGTCAATTTCAATGTCAATGTCAATGTCAATGTCAATGTCAATGTCAATGTCAATGTCCATGTCGATGTCGATGTCGATGTCGATGTCGATGTGAATGTCAATGTCAATGTCAATTTCAATGTCAATGTCAATGTCAATGTCAATGTCAATGTCAATGTCAATGTCAATGTCAATGTCAATGTCAATGTCAATGTCAATGTCAATGTCAATGTCAATGTCAATGTCAATGTCAATGTCAATGTCAATGTCAATGTCAATGTCAATGTCAATGTCAATGTCGATGTGAATGTCAATGTCAATGTCAATGTCAATGTCAATGTCAATGTCAATTTCAATGTCAATGTCAATGTCAATGCGAACGTCAATGTGAACGTCAATGTCAATGTCAATGTCAATGTCAATGTCAATGTCAATGTCAATGTCAATTTCAATGTCAATGTCAATGTCAATGTCAATGTCAATTTCAATGTCAATGTCAATGTCAATGTCAATGTCAATGTCAATGTCAATGTCAATGTCAATGTCAATGTCAATGTCAATGTCAATGTCAATGTCGATGTCGATGTCGATGTCGATGTCGATGTGAATGTCAATGTCAATGTCAATTTCAATGTCAATGTCAATGTCAGTGTCAGTGTCAGTGTCAGTGTCAGTGTCAGTGTCAGTGTCAGTGTCAGTGTCAATGTCAATGTCAATGTCAGTGTCAATGTGAATGTCAGTGTCAGTGTCAATGTCAATGTCAATGTCAATGTCAATGTCAATGTCAATGTCAATGTCAATGTCAATGTCAATGTCAATGTCAATGTGAATGTCCATGTGAATGTGAATGTGAATGTGAATGTGAATGTGAATGTGAATGTGAATGTGAATGTGAATGTGAATGTCAGTGTCAGTGTCAGTGTCAGTGTCAGTGTCAGTGTCAGTGTCAATGTCAGTGTCAATGTGATTGTCAGTGTCAGTGTCAATGTGAATGTCAGTGACAGTGTCAATATAAAAATGAATGTGAATGTAAATGCGAATGTGAATGTGAATTCTCCCTCTTTGCGTCTCTCTCCCTCTCCCTTTCGCCCCCTCTCCCCCCCACTCTCTCACTCCCTCTCCCCCTTTCTCTCTCTCTCTCTCTGTCTCTCTGGGAGATTTTAGAGCAAACCGCATTCGAAAAAGTCCATTCGGTTCAAAGTTATAAGCAGAAATGTGCGCTAAAGAGAGCAAAAAAGTTGACATGTGTTCACTAATGACGTCACAACTTTTGAACCAATAGACTTTTTTGAATTATGTTTTTTCCTAAACCTTCTCGAAGAAACGCCGCGTCTAACAGCCCAAACCGCAGCTTTCTACGTTGAGCCGTTCTCAAGTGATGCCGTTACAAACATACATACATACATACAGACAGACACGATTTTATTATATATAGAGACTAGCTGCTCGCGGCGTGCCTCCGGCACGCCCTCGTAGCTAGGCCCTCCGGGCGGGTTGCCAATGTCCATGTCAATGTCGATGTGCATGTCGATGTGAATGTCAATGTCAATGTCAATGATAATGTCAATGTGAAAGCGATTGTCAATGTCAATGTCAATGTCAATGTGAAAGCGATTGTCAATGTCAATGTCAATGTCAATGTCAATGTCAATGTCAGTGTCAGTGTCAGTGTCAATGTGAATCTGAATGTAAATGTGAATGTGGATGTCAATGTCAATGTCACTGTCAATGTCAATGTCAATGTCAATGTCAATGTCAATGTCAATGTAAATGTGAATGTGAATGTGAATGTCAATGTCAATGGCAATGTCAATGTCAATGTCAATGTCAATGTCAATGTCAATAGCAATGTCAATGTCAATGTCAATGCGACTGTCAATGTAAATAGCAATGTCAATGTCAATGTCAATGTCAATGTCAATGTCAATGTCAATGTCAATGTCAATGTCAATGTCAATGTCAATGTCAATGTCAATAGCAATGTCAATGTCAATGTCAATGTCAATGTCAATGTCAATGTCAATGTCAATGTCAATGTCAATAGCAATGTCATTGTCAATGTCAATGCGACTGTCAATGTAAATGTCAATGTCAATGTCAATGTCAATGTCAATGTCAATGTCAATGTCAATGTCAATGTCAATGTCAATGTCAATGTCAATGTCAATGTCAATGTCAATGTCAATGTCAATGTCTATGTCAATGTCAATGTCAATGTCAATGTCAATGTCAATGTCAATGTCAATGTCAATGTCAATGTGAATGTGAATGTGAATGTGAATGTCAATGTCAGTGTCAGTGTCAGTGTCAGTGTCAGTGTCAGTGTCAATGTCAATGTCAATGTCAATGTCAATGTCAATGTCAATGTCAATGTCAATGTCAATGTCAATGTCAATGTCAATGTCAATGTCAATGTCAATGTCAATGTCAATGTCAATGTCAATGTCAATGTCAATGTCAATGTCAATGTCAATGTCAATGTCAATGTCAATGTCAATGTCAATGTCAATGTCAATGTCAATGTCAATGTCATTGTCAATGTCAATGTCAATGTCAATGTCAATGTGAATGTCAGTGTCAGTGTCAGTGTCAGTGTCATTGTCAGTGACAGTGTTAGTGAAAGTGTCATTGTCACCGTCAGTGTCAGTATTAGTGAAAGTGTCATTGTCAGTGTCAGTGTCAGTGTCAAGGGCAATGTCAATGTCAATATCAATGTGAATGCGATTGTCAATGTCGATGTCGATGTGGATGTCCATGTGAATGTCCATGTGAATGTCAATGTGAATGTCAATGTGAATGTCAATGTCAGTGTCAGTGTCAGTGTCAGTGTCAGTGTCAGTGTCAGTGTCAGTGTCAATGTCAATGTCAATGTCAATGTCAATGTCAATAGCAATGACAATGTCAAAGTCAATGCGACTGTCAATGTAAATAGCAATGTCAATGTCAATGTCAATGTCAATGTCAATGTCAATGTCAATGTCAATGTCAATGTCAATGTCAATGTCAATGTCAATGTCAATGTCAATGTCAATGTCAATGTCAATGTCATTGTCAATGTCAATGTCAATGTCAATGTCAATGTGAATGTCAGTGTCAGTGTCAGTGTCAGTGTCATTGTCAGTGACAGTGTTAGTGAAAGTGTCATTGTCACCGTCAGTGTCAGTATTAGTGAAAGTGTCATTGTCAGTGTCAGTGTCAGTGTCAAGGGCAATGTCAATGTCAATATCAATGTGAATGCGATTGTCAATGTCGATGTCGATGTCGATGTGAATGTCCATGTGAATGTCCATGTGATTGTCAATGTGAATATCAATGTGAATGTCAATGTCAGTGTCAGTGTCAGTGTCAGTGTCAGTGTCAGTGTCAGTGTCAATGTCAATGTCAATGTCAATGTCAATGTCAATGTCAATAGCAATGACAATGTCAATGTCAATGCGACTGTCAATGTAAATAGCAATGTGAATGTCAATGTGAATGTCAATGTCAATGTCAATGTCAATGTCAATGTCAATGTCAATGTGATTGTCAGTGTCAGTGTCAATGTAAATGTGAATCTGAATGTAAATGTGAATGCGAATGTAAATGTGAATGCGATGGTGAATTCTCCCGCTTTGCGTCTCTCCCTCTCTCATTCGCCCCCTCTCCCCCCCCACTCTCTCACTCCCTCTCCCTCTCTCTCTCTCTTTCTCTCCCTCTGCCTCTCTGGGAGGTTTTAGAGCAAACCGCATTCGAAAAAGTCTATTCGTTTAAAAGTTATATGCAGAAACGTGCGCAATAGAGAGCGATAAAGTTGACATGTGTTCACTAATGACGTCACAACTTTTGAACCAATGTACTTTTTTGAATTATGTTTTTTCCTAAACCTTCTCGAAGAAACGCCGCGTCTAACAGCCCAAACCCCAGCTTTCTACGTTGAGCCGTTCTCAAGTGATGCCGTTACAAACATACATACATACATACAGACAGACACGATTTTATTATATATAGAGATAGAGATAGAGACTAGCTGCTCGCGGCGTGCCTCCGGCACGCCCTCGTAGCTAGGCCCTCCGGGCGGGTTGTCAGTGTCCATGTCAATGTCAATGTCAACGTGAATGCGAGTGTCAATGTCAATGTCAATGTCAATGTCAATGTCAATGTCAATGTCAATGTCAATGTCAATGTGAATGTCAATGTGAATGTCAATGTGAATGTCAATGTGAATGTCAATGTGAATGTCAATGTGAATGTCAATGTGAATGTCAATGTGAATGTGAATGTCAATGTCATTGTCAATGTCAATGTCAATGTCAATGTCATTGACAATGTCAATGTCAATGTCAATGTCAATGTCAATGTCAATGTCAATGTCAATGTCAATGTCAATGTCAATGTCAATGTCAATGTCAATGTCAATGTCAATGTCAATGTGAATGTCAATGTCAATGTGAATGTGAATGTGAATGTGAATGTGAATGTGAATGTGAATGTGAATGTGAATGTGAATTTGAATGTGAATGTGAATGTGAATGTGAATGTCAATGTCAATGTCAATGTCAATGTCAATGTCAATGTCAATGTCAATGTCAATGTCAATGTCAATGTCAATGTCAATGTCAATGTCAATGTCAATGTCAATGTCAATGTCAATGTCAATGTCAATGTCAATGTCAATGTGAATGTCAATGTGAATGTCAATGTGAATGTCAATGTGAATGTCAATGTCAATGTCAATGTGAATGTCAATGTCAATGTCAATGTCAATGTCAATGTCAATGTCAATGTCAATGTCAATGTCAATGTCAATGTCAATGTCAATGTGAATGTGAATGTGAATGTGAATGTCAATGTCAATGTCAATGTGAATGTGAATGTGAATGTCAATGTCAATGTCAATGTCAATGTCAATGTCAATGTCAATGTCAATGTCAATGTCAATGTCAATGTCAATGTCAATGTCAATGTCAATGTCAATGTCAATGTCAATGTCAATGTCAATGGCAATGTCAATGTCAATGTCAATGTCAATGTCAATGTCAATGTCAATGTCAATGTCAATGTCAATGTCAATGTCAATGTCAATGTCAATGTCAATGTCAATGTCAATGTCAATGTCAATGTCAATGTCAATGTCAATGTCAATGTCAATGTCAATGTCAATGTCAATGTGAATGTCAATGTGAATGTCAATGTGAATGTCAATGAGAATGTCAATGTGAATGTGAATGTCAATGTCATTGTCAATGTCAATGTCAATGTCATTGACAATGTCAATGTCAATGTCAATGTCAATGTCAATGTCAATGTCAATGTCAATGTCAATGTCAATGTCAATGTCAATGTCAATGTGAATGTGAATGTGAATGTGAATGTGAATGTGAATGTGAATGTGAATGTGAATGTGAATGTGAATGTGAATGTGAATGTGAATGTGAATGTGAATGTAAATGTGAATGTGAATGTGAATTTGAATGTGAATGTGAATGTGAATGTGAATGTGAATGTGAATGTCAATGTGAATGTCAATGTCAATGTCAATGTCAATGTCAATGTCAATGTCAATGTCAATGTCAATGTCAATGTCAATGTCAATGTCAATGTGAATGTCAATGTGAATGTCAATGTGAATGTCAATGTGAATGTCAATGTCAATGTCAATGTCAATGTCAATGTCAATGTCAATGTCAATGTCAATGTCAATGTCAATGTCAATGTCAATGTCAATGTCAATGTCAATGTCAATGTCAATGTCAATGTCAATGTGAATGTCAATGTCAATGTCAATGTGAATGTGAATGTGAATGTCAATGTCAATGTCAATGTCAATGTCAATGTCAATGTCAATGTCAATGTCAATGTCAATGTCAATGTCAATGTCAATGTCAATGTCAATGTCAATGTCAATGGCAATGTCAATGTCAATGTCAATGTCAATGTCAATGTCAATCTGAATGTCAATGTCAATGTCAATGTCAATGTCAATGTCAATGTCAATCTGAATGTCAATGTCAATGTCAATGTCAATGTCAATGTCAATGTCAATGTCAATGTCAATGTCAATGTCAATGTCAATGTCAATGTCAATGTCAATGTCAATGTCAATGTCAATGTCAATGTCAATGTCAATGTCAATGACAATGTCAATGTCAATGTCAATGTCAATGTCAATGTCAATGTCATTGTCAATGTCAATGTCAATGTCAATGTCAACGTGAATGCGAGAGTCAATGTCAATGTCAATGTCAATGTCAATGTCAATGTCAATGTCAATGTCAATGTCAATGTCAATGTCAATGTCAATGTCAATGTCAATGTCAATGTCAATGTCAATGTCAATGTCAATGTCAATGTCAATGTCAATGTCAATGTCAATGTCAATGTCGATGTGAATGTCAATGTCAATGTCAATGTCAATGTCAATGTCAATGTCAATGTCAATGTCAATGTCAATGTCAATGTCAATGTCAATGTCAATGTCAATCTGAATGTCAATGTCAATGTCAATCTCAATGTCAACGTGAATGCGAGAGTCAATGTCAATGTCAATGTCAATGTCAATGTCAATGTCAATGTCAATGTCAATGTCAATGTGAATGTCAATGTCAATGTGAATGTGAATGTGAATGTGAATGTGAATGTGAATGTGAATGTGAATGTCAATGTCAATGTCAATGTCAATGTCAATGTCAATGTCAATGTCAATGTCAATGTCAATGTCAATGTCAATGTCAATGTCAATGTCAATGTCAATGTCAATGTCAATGTCAATGTCAATGTCAATGTCAATGTCAATGTCAATGTCAATGTCAATGTCAATCTCAATGTCAATGTGAATGCGAGAGTCAATGTCAATGTCAATGTCAATGTCAATGTCAATGTCAATGTCAATGTCAATGTCAATGTCAATGTCAATGTCAATGTCAATGTCAATGTCAATGTCAATGTCAATGTCAATGTCAATGTCAATGTCAATGTCAATGTCAATGTCAATGTCAATGTCAATGTCAATGTCAATCTGAATGTCAATGTCAATGTCAATGTCAATGTCAATCTGAATGTCAATGTCAATGTCAATGTCAATGTCAATCTGAATGTCAATCTGAATGTCAATGTCAATGTCAATGTCAATGTCAATCTGAATGTCAATGTCAATGTCAATGTCAATGTCAATGTCAATGTCAATGTCAATGTCAATGTCAATGTCAATGTCAATGTCAATCTGAATGTCAATGTCAATGTCAATCTGAATGTCAATGTCAATGTCAATGTCAATGTCAATGTCAATGTCAATGTCAATGTCAATGTCAATGTCAATGTCAATGTCAATGTCAATGTCAATGTCAATGTCAATGTCAATGTCAATGTCAATGTCAATGTCAATGTCAATGTCAATGTCAATGTCAATGTCAATGTCAATGTCAATGTCAATGTCAATGTCAATGTCAATGTGAATGTCAATGTCAATGTCAATGTCAATGTCAATGTCAATGTCAATGTCAATGTCAATGTCAATGTCAATGTCAATGTCAATGTCAATGTCAATGTCAATGTCAATGTCAATGTCAATGTCAATGTCAATGTCAATGTCAATGTCAATGTCAATGTCAATGTCAATGTCAATGTCAATGTCAATGTCAATGTCAATGTCAATGTCAATGTCAATGTCAATGTCAATGTCAATGTCAATGTGAATGTCAATGTCAATGTGAATGTGAATGTGAATGTGAATGTGAATGTGAATGTGAATGTGAATGTGAATGTGAATTTGAATGTGAATGTGAATGTGAATGTCAATGTCAATGTCAATGTCAATGTCAATGTCAATGTCAATGTCAATGTCAATGTCAATGTCAATGTCAATGTCAATGTCAATGTCAATGTCAATGTCAATGTCAATGTCAATGTCAATGTCAATGTCAATGTCAATGTCAATGTCAATGTCAATGTCAATGTCAATGTCAATGTCAATGTGAATGTCAATGTGAATGTCAATGTGAATGTCAATGTGAATGTCAATGTGAATGTCAATGTCAATGTCAATGTCAATGTCAATGTCAATGTCAATGTCAATGTCAATGTCAATGTCAATGTCAATGTCAATGTCAATGTCAATGTCAATGTCAATGTCAATGTCAATGTCAATGTCAATGTCAATGTCAATGTGAATGTCAATGTCAATGTCAATGTGAATGTGAATGTGAATGTGAATGTGAATGTGAATGTGAATGTGAATGTGAATGTGAATTTGAATGTGAATGTGAATGTGAATGTGAATGTCAATGTCAATGTCAATGTCAATGTCAATGTCAATGTCAATGTCAATGTCAATGTCAATGTCAATGTCAATGTCAATGTCAATGTCAATGTCAATGTCAATGTCAATGTCAATGTCAATGTCAATGTCAATGTCAATGTCAATGTCAATGTCAATGTCAATGTCAATGTCAATGTCAATGTCAATGTGAATGTCAATGTGAATGTCAATGTGAATGTCAATGTCAATGTCAATGCGAGTGTCAATGTCAATGTCAATGTCAATGTCAATGTCAATGTCAATGTCAATGTCAATGTCAATGTGAATGTCAATGTGAATGTCAATGTGAATGTCAATGTGAATGTCAATGTGAATGTCAATGTGAATGTCAATGTGAATGTCAATGTGAATGTGAATGTCAATGTCATTGTCAATGTCAATGTCAATGTCAATGTCATTGACAATGTCAATGTCAATGTCAATGTCAATGTCAATGTCAATGTCAATGTCAATGTCAATGTCAATGTCAATGTCAATGTCAATGTCAATGTCAATGTCAATGTCAATGTCAATGTCAATGTCAATGTGAATGTCAATGTCAATGTCAATGTGAATGTGAATGTGAATGTGAATGTGAATGTGAATGTGAATGTGAATTTGAATGTGAATGTGAATGTGAATGTGAATGTCAATGTCAATGTCAATGTCAATGTCAATGTCAATGTCAATGTCAATGTCAATGTCAATGTCAATGTCAATGTCAATGTCAATGTCAATGTCAATGTCAATGTCAATGTCAATGTCAATGTCAATGTCAATGTCAATGTCAATGTCAATGTGAATGTCAATGTGAATGTCAATGTGAATGTCAATGTCAATGTCAATGTGAATGTCAATGTCAATGTCAATGTCAATGTCAATGTCAATGTCAATGTCAATGTCAATGTCAATGTCAATGTCAATGTCAATGTGAATGTGAATGTCAATGTCAATGTCAATGTGAATGTGAATGTGAATGTCAATGTCAATGTCAATGTCAATGTCAATGTCAATGTCAATGTCAATGTCAATGTCAATGTCAATGTCAATGTCAATGTCAATGTCAATGTCAATGTCAATGTCAATGTCAATGTCAATGGCAATGTCAATGTCAATGTCAATGTCAATGTCAATGTCAATGTCAATGTCAATGTCAATGTCAATGTCAATGTCAATGTCAATGTCAATGTCAATGTCAATGTCAATGTCAATGTCAATGTCAATGTCAATGTCAATGTCAATGTCAATGTCAATGTCAATGTGAATGTCAATGTGAATGTCAATGTGAATGTCAATGTGAATGTCAATGAGAATGTCAATGTGAATGTGAATGTCAATGTCATTGTCAATGTCAATGTCAATGTCATTGACAATGTCAATGTCAATGTCAATGTCAATGTCAATGTCAATGTCAATGTCAATGTCAATGTCAATGTCAATGTCAATGTCAATGTCAATGTGAATGTGAATGTGAATGTGAATGTGAATGTGAATGTGAATGTGAATGTGAATGTGAATGTGAATGTGAATGTGAATGTGAATGTGAATGTGAATGTAAATGTGAATGTGAATGTGAATTTGAATGTGAATGTGAATGTGAATGTGAATGTCAATGTGAATGTCAATGTCAATGTCAATGTCAATGTCAATGTCAATGTCAATGTCAATGTCAATGTCAATGTCAATGTCAATGTCAATGTCAATGTCAATGTGAATGTCAATGTGAATGTCAATGTGAATGTCAATGTGAATGTCAATGTCAATGTCAATGTCAATGTCAATGTCAATGTCAATGTCAATGTCAATGTCAATGTCAATGTCAATGTCAATGTCAATGTCAATGTCAATGTCAATGTCAATGTCAATGTGAATGTCAATGTGAATGTGAATGTGAATGTGAATGTCAATGTCAATGTCAATGTCAATGTCAATGTCAATGTCAATGTCAATGTCAATGTCAATGTCAATGTCAATGTCAATGGCAATGTCAATGTCAATGTCAATGTCAATGTCAATGTCAATCTGAATGTCAATGTCAATGTCAATGTCAATGTCAATGTCAATGTCAATCTGAATGTCAATGTCAATGTCAATGTCAATGTCAATGTCAATGTCAATGTCAATGTCAATGTCAATGTCAATGTCAATGTCAATGTCAATGTCAATGTCAATGTCAATGTCAATGTCAATGACAATGTCAATGTCAATGTCAATGTCAATGTCAATGTCAATGTCATTGTCAATGTCAATGTCAATGTCAATGTCAACGTGAATGCGAGAGTCAATGTCAATGTCAATGTCAATGTCAATGTCAATGTCAATGTCAATGTCAATGTCAATGTCAATGTCAATGTCAATGTCAATGTCAATGTCAATGTCAATGTCAATGTCAATGTCAATGTCAATGTCAATGTCAATGTCAATGTCAATGTCAATGTCGATGTGAATGTCAATGTCAATGTCAATGTCAATGTCAATGTCAATGTCAATGTCAATGTCAATGTCAATGTCAATGTCAATGTCAATGTCAATCTGAATGTCAATGTCAATGTCAATCTCAATGTCAACGTGAATGCGAGAGTCAATGTCAATGTCAATGTCAATGTCAATGTCAATGTCAATGTCAATGTCAATGTCAATGTGAATGTCAATGTCAATGTGAATGTGAATGTGAATGTGAATGTGAATGTGAATGTGAATGTGAATGTGAATGTCAATGTCAATGTCAATGTCAATGTCAATGTCAATGTCAATGTCAATGTCAATGTCAATGTCAATGTCAATGTCAATGTCAATGTCAATGTCAATGTCAATGTCAATGTCAATGTCAATGTCAATGTCAATCTCAATGTCAATGTGAATGCGAGAGTCAATGTCAATGTCAATGTCAATGTCAATGTCAATGTCAATGTCAATGTCAATGTCAATGTCAATGTCAATGTCAATGTCAATGTCAATGTCAATGTCAATGTCAATGTCAATGTCAATGTCAATGTCAATGTCAATGTCAATGTCAATGTCAATGTCAATGTCAATGTCAATGTCAATCTGAATGTCAATGTCAATGTCAATGTCAATGTCAATCTGAATGTCAATGTCAATGTCAATGTCAATGTCAATCTGAATGTCAATCTGAATGTCAATGTCAATGTCAATGTCAATGTCAATCTGAATGTCAATGTCAATGTCAATGTCAATGTCAATGTCAATGTCAATGTCAATGTCAATGTCAATGTCAATCTGAATGTCAATGTCAATGTCAATCTGAATGTCAATGTCAATGTCAATGTCAATGTCAATGTCAATGTCAATGTCAATGTCAATGTCAATGTCAATGTCAATGTCAATGTCAATGTCAATGTCAATGTCAATGTCAATGTCAATGTCAATGTCAATGTCAATGTCAATGTCAATGTCAATGTCAATGTCAATGTCAATGTCAATGTCAATGTCAATGTCAATGTCAATGTCAATGTCAATGTCAATGTGAATGTCAATGTCAATGTCAATGTCAATGTCAATGTCAATGTCAATGTCAATGTCAATGTCAATGTCAATGTCAATGTCAATGTCAATGTCAATGTCAATGTCAATGTCAATGTCAATGTCAATGTCAATGTCAATGTCAATGTCAATGTCAATGTCAATGTCAATGTCAATGTCAATGTCAATGTCAATGTCAATGTCAATGTCAATGTCAATGTCAATGTCAATGTCAATGTCAATGTCAATGTCAATGTCAATGTCAATGTCAATGTCAATGTCAATGTCAATGTCAATGTCAATGTCAATGTCAATGTCAATGTCAATGACAATGTCAATGTCAATGTCTATGTCAATGTCAATGTCAATGTCAATGTCAATGTCAATGTCAATGTCAATGTCAATGTCAATGTCAATGTCAATGTCAATGTCAATGTCAATGTCAATGTCAATGTCAATGTCAATGTCGATGTGAATGTGAATGTCAATGTCAATGTCAATGTCAATGTCAATGTCAATGTCAATGTCAATGTCAATGTCAATGTCAATGTCAATGTCAATCTGAATGTCAATGTCAATGTCAATCTCAATGTCAACGTGAATGCGAGAGTCAATGTCAATGTCAATGTCAATGTCAATGTCAATGACAATGTCAATGTCAATGTCAATGTCAATGTCAATGTCAATGTCAATGTCAATGTCAATGTCAATGTCAATGTCAAAGTCAATGTCAATGTCAATGTCAATGTCAATGTCAATGTCAATGTCAATGTCAATGTCAATGTCAATGTCAATGTCAATGTCAATGTCAATGTCAATGTCAATGTCAATGTCAATGTCAATGTCAATGTCAATGTCAATGTCAATGTCAATGTCAATGTCAATGTCAATGTCAATGTCAATGTCAATGTCAATGTCAATGGCAATGTCAATGTCAATGTCAATGTCAATGTCAATGTCAATGTCAATGTCAATGTCAATGTCAATGTCAATGTCAATGTCCATGTCCATGTCCATGTCCATGTCAATGTCAATGTCAATGTCAATGTCAATGTCAATGTCAATGTCAATGTCAATGTCAATGTCAATGTCAATGTCAATGTCAATGTCAATGTCAATGTCAATGTCAATGTCAATGTCAACGTGATTGTCAATGTCAATGTCAATGTTAATGTCAATGTCAATGTCAATGCGAAATGTCAATGTCAATGTCAATGTCAATGTCAATGTCAATGTCAATGTCACTGTCAATGTCAATGTCAATGTCAATGTCAATGTCAATGTCAATGTCAGTGTCAATGTCAATGTCAATGTCAATGTCAATGTCAATGTCAATGTCAATGTCAATGTGAATGTCAATGTGAATGTCAATGTGAATGTCAATGTGAATGTCAATGTGAATGTCAATGTCAATGTCAATGTCAATGTCAATGTCAATGTCAATGTCAATGTCAATGTCAATGTCAATGTCAATGTCAATGTCAATGTCAATGTCAATGTCAATGTGAATGTGAATGTCAATGTCAATGTCAATGTGAAT
>CAXARU010000170.1:55000-60000 GCA_963971365.1 Lasioglossum villosulum
ATGTCAATTTCAATTACAATGTCAATGTCAATGTCAATGTCAATGTCAATGTCAATGTCAATGTCAATGTCAATGTCAATGTCAATGTCAATGTCAATGTCAATGTCATTGAGAATGTCAATGTCAATGTCAATGTCAATGTCAATGTCAATGTCAATGTCAATGTCAATGTCAATGTCAATGTCAATGTCAATCTGAATGTCAATGTCAATGTCAATCTGAATGTCAATGTCAATGTCAATCTGAATGTCAATGTCAATGTCAATGTCAATGTCAATGTCAATGTCAATGTCAATGTCAATGTCAATGTCAATGTCAATGTCAATGTCAATGTCAATGTCAATGTCAATGTCAATGTCAATGTCAATGTGAATGTCAATGTCAATGTGAATGTCAATGTCAATGTCAATGTCAATGTCAATGTCAATGTCAATGTCAATGTCAATGTCAATGTCAATGTCAATGTCAATGTCAATGTCAATGTCAATGTCAATGTCAATGTCAATGTCAATGTCAATGTCAATGTCAATGTCAATGTCAATGTCGATGTGAATGTCAATGTCAATGTCAATGTCAATGTCAATGTCAATGTCAATGTCAATGTCAATGTCAATGTCAATGTCAATGTCAATGTCAATGTCAATGTCAATGTCAATGTCAATGTCAATCTGAATGTCAATGTCAATGTCAATCTCAATGTCAACGTGAATGCGAGAGTCAATGTCAATGTCAATGTCAATGTCAATGTCAATGTGATTGTCAGTGTCAGTGTCAGTGTCAGTGTCAGTGTCAATGTGAATGTGAATCTGAATGTAAATGTGAATGTGAATGTAAATGTGAATGCGATGGTGAATTCTCCCTCTTTGCGTCTCTCCCTCTCTCTTTCGCCCCCTCTCCCCCCCCCACTCTCTCTCTCCCTCTCCCTCTCCCTCTCTTTCTCTCCCTCTGTCTCTCTGGGAGGTTTTAGAGCAAACCGCATTCGAAAAAGTCTATTCGTTTAAAAGTTATATGCAGAAATGTGCGCAATAGAGAGCGAAAAAGTTGACATGTGTTCACTAATGACGTCACAACTTTTGAACCAATGTACTTTTTTGAATTATGTTTTTTCCTAAACCTTCTCGAAGAAACGCCGGTCTAACAGTCCAAACCCCAGCTTTCTACGTTGAGCCGTTCTCAAGTGATGCCGTTACAAACATACATACATACATACATACAGACAGACACGATTTTATTATATACTAGCTGCTCGCGGCGTGCCTCCGGCACGCCCTCGTAGCTAGGCCCTCCGGGCGGGTTGTCAGTGTCCATGTCAATGTCAATGTCAACGTGAATGCGAGTGTCAATGTCAATGTCAATGTCAATGTCAATGTCAATGTCAATGTCAATGTGAATGTCAATGTGAATGTCAATGTGAATGTCAATGTGAATGTCAATGTGAATGTCAATGTGAATGTCAATGTGAATGTCAATGTGAATGTCAATGTGAATGTGAATGTCAATGTCATTGTCAATGTCAATGTCAATGTCATTGACAATGTCAATGTCAATGTCAATGTCAATGTCAATGTCAATGTCAATGTCAATGTCAATGTCAATGTCAATGTCAATGTCAATGTGAATGTGAATGTGAATGTCAATGTGAATGTGAATGTGAATGTGAATGTGAATGTGAATGTGAATGTGAATGTGAATGTGAATGTGAATGTGAATTTGAATGTGAATGTGAATGTGAATGTGAATGTGAATGTCAATGTCAATGTCAATGTCAATGTCAATGTCAATGTCAATGTCAATGTCAATGTCAATGTCAATGTCAATGTCAATGTCAATGTCAATGTCAATGTCAATGTCAATGTCAATGTCAATGTCAATGTCAATGTCAATGTCAATGTCAATGTGAATGTCAATGTGAATGTCAATGTGAATGTCAATGTCAATGTCAATGTGAATGTCAATGTCAATGTCAATGTCAATGTCAATGTCAATGTCAATGTCAATGTCAATGTCAATGTCAATGTCAATGTCAATGTCAATGTGAATGTGAATGTGAATGTGAATGTCAATGTCAATGTCAATGTCAATGTCAATGTCAATGTCAATGTCAATGTCAATGTCAATGTCAATGTCAATGTCAATGTCAATGTCAATGTCAATGTCAATGTCAATGTCAATGTCAATGTCAATGTCAATGTCAATGTCAATGTGAATGTCAATGTGAATGTCAATGTGAATGTCAATGTGAATGTCAATGTGAATGTCAATGTGAATGTCAATGTGAATGTGAATGTCAATGTCATTGTCAATGTCAATGTCAATGTCATTGACAATGTCAATGTCAATGTCAATGTCAATGTCAATGTCAATGTCAATGTCAATGTCAATGTCAATGTCAATGTCAATGTCAATGTCAATGTGAATGTGAATGTGAATGTGAATGTGAATGTCAATGTGAATGTGAATGTGAATGTGAATGTGAATGTGAATGTGAATGTGAATGTGAATGTGAATGTGAATTTGAATGTGAATGTGAATGTGAATGTGAATGTCAATGTCAATGTCAATGTCAATGTCAATGTCAATGTCAATGTCAATGTCAATGTCAATGTCAATGTCAATGTCAATGTCAATGTCAATGTCAATGTCAATGTCAATGTCAATGTCAATGTCAATGTCAATGTCAATGTCAATGTCAATGTCAATGTGAATGTCAATGTGAATGTGAATGTCAATGTCAATGTCAATGTCAATGTGAATGTCAATGTCAATGTCAATGTCAATGTCAATGTCAATGTCAATGTCAATGTCAATGTCAATGTCAATGTGAATGTGAATGTCAATGTGAATGTGAATGTGAATGTGAATGTCAATGTCAATGTCAATGTCAATGTCAATGTCAATGTCAATGTCAATGTCAATGTCAATGTCAATGTCAATGTCAATGTCAATGTCAATGTCAATGTCAATGTCAATGTCAATGTCAATGTCAATGTCAATGTCAATGTCAATGTCAATGTCAATGTCAATGGCAATGTCAATGTCAATGTCAATGTCAATGTCAATGTCAATGTCAATGTCAATGTCAATGTCAATGTCAATGTCAATGTCAATGTCAATGTCAATGTCAATGTCAATGTCAATGTCAATGTCAATGTCAATGTCAATGTCAATGTCAATGTGAATGTCAATGTGAATGTCAATGTGAATGTCAATGTGAATGTGAATGTCAATGTGAATGTCAATGTGAATGTCAATGTGAATGTCAATGTGAATGTGAATGTCAATGTCATTGTCAATGTCAATGTCAATGTCATTGACAATGTCAATGTCAATGTCAATGTCAATGTCAATGTCAATGTCAATGTCAATGTCAATGTCAATGTCAATGTCAATGTCAATGTCAATGTCAATGTCAATGTGAATGTGAATGTGAATGTGAATGTGAATGTGAATGTGAATGTGAATGTGAATGTGAATGTGAATGTGAATGTGAATGTGAATGTAAATGTGAATGTGAATGTGAATTTGAATGTGAATGTGAATGTGAATGTGAATGTGAATGTGAATGTCAATGTCAATGTCAATGTCAATGTCAATGTCAATGTCAATGTCAATGTCAATGTCAATGTCAATGTCAATGTCAATGTCAATGTGAATGTCAATGTGAATGTCAATGTGAATGTCAATGTGAATGTCAATGTGAATGTCAATGTGAATGTCAATGTCAATGTCAATGTCAATGTCAATGTCAATGTCAATGTCAATGTCAATGTCAATGTCAATGTCAATGTCAATGTCATTGTCAATGTCAATGTCAATGTCAATGTCAATGTCAATGTCAATGTGAATGTCAATGTCAATGTCAATGTGAATGTGAATGTCAATGTCAATGTCAATGTCAATGTCAATGTCAATGTCAATGTCAATGTCAATGTCAATGTCAATGTCAATGTCAATGTCAATGTCAATGTCAATGTCAATGTCAATGTCAATGGCAATGTCAATGTCAATGTCAATGTCAATGTCAATGTCAATGTCAATCTGAATGTCAATGTCAATGTCAATGTCAATGTCAATGTCAATCTGAATGTCAATGTCAATGTCAATGTCAATGTCTATGTCAATCTGAATGTCAATGTCAATGTCAATGTCAATGTCAATGTCAATGTCAATGTCAATGTCAATGTCAATGTCAATGTCAATGTCAATGTCAATGTCAATGTCAATGTCAATGTCAATGTCAATGTCAATGTCAATGTCAATGTCAATGTCAATGTCAATGTCAATGTCAATGTGAATGTCAATGTGAATGTCAATGTGAATGTCAATGTGAATGTCAATGTGAATGTCAATGTCAATGTCAATGTCAATGTCAATGTCAATGTCAATGTCAATGTCAATGTCAATGTCAATGTCAATGTCAATGTCAATGTCAATGTCAATGTCAATGTCAATGTCAATGTCAATGTCAATGTCAATGTCAATGTGAATGTCAATGTCAATGTCAATGTGAATGTGAATGTCAATGTCAATGTCAATGTCAATGTCAATGTCAATGTCAATGTCAATGTCAATGTCAATGTCAATGTCAATGTCAATGTCAATGTCAATGTCAATGTCAATGTCAATGTCAATGTCAATGTCAATGTCAATGTCAATGTCAATGTCAATGACAATGTCAATGTCAATGTCAATGTCAATGTCAATGTCAATGTCATTGTCAATGTCAATGTCAATGTCAATGTCAACGTGAATGCGAGAGTCAATGTCAATGTCAATGTCAATGTCAATGTCAATGTCAATGTCAATGTCAATGTCAATGTCAATGTCAATGTCAATGTCAATGTCAATGTCAATGTCGATGTGAATGTCAATGTCAATGTCAATGTCAATGTCAATCTGAATGTCAATGTCAATGTCAATCTCAATGTCAATGTGAATGCGAGAGTCAATGTCAATGTCAATGTCAATGTCAATGTCAATGTCAATGTCAATGTCAATGT
>CAXARU010000170.1:72500-77500 GCA_963971365.1 Lasioglossum villosulum
TCAATGTCAATGTCAATGTCAATGTCAATGTCAATGTCAATGTCAATGTCAATGTCAATGTCAATGTCAATGTCAATGTCAATGTCAATGTCAATGTCAATGTCAATGTCAATGTCAATGTCAATGTCAATGTCAATGTCAATGTCAATGTCAATGTCAATGTCAATGTCAATGTCAATGTCAATGTCAATGTCAATGTCAATGTCAATGTCAATGTCAATGTCAATGTCAATGTCAATGTCAATGTCAATGTCAATGTCAATGTCAATGTCAATGTCAATGTCAATGTCAATGTCAATGTCAATGTCAATGTCAATGTCAATGTCAATGTCAATGTCAATGTCAATGTCAATGTCAATGTCAATGTCAATGTCAATGTCAATGTCAATGTCAATGTCAATGTCAATGTCAATGTCAATGTCAATGTCAATGTCAATGTCAATGTCAATGTCAATGTCAATGTCAATGTCAATGTCAATGTCAATGTCAATGTCAATGTCAATGTCAATGTCAATGTGACTGTGAATGTGAATGTGAATGCGATTGTCAATGTCAATGTCAATGTCAATGTCAATGTCAATGTCAATGTCAATGTCAATGTCAATGTCAATGTCAATGTCAATGTCAATGTCAATGTCAATGTCAATGTCAATGTCAATGTCAATGTCAATGTCAATGTCAATGTCAATGTCAATGTCAATGTCAATGTCAATGTCAATGTCAATGTTGTGACGGTTAGCGAACAGATTCCGTTGACTTTCCCACAGGAATCTCTTCAAAATCGTCTCTGGCAGGAAACGTCCTAGATAACCTTTTCATATCTTAGTTGATCCTTTTTAACGAAGACCGACTTCTGGCTCGACTTAATGGAAATCGACAAAAAACTAGAGTCTGGTCCTAAGCGGCGATTAGGTTATGAACAGTCCACCCCCTTCAATTTTGGGGTATATAAACCCGTACATTTTTACTCTCAGGGGGTAGTACTTCTGTAGTCACGAATCGTGTCGCGTCGTGCTGTATTTTTCGTAAGTCGATTTCCAGTAAGATCGGGCTAAAGTTCCCCTTCGGACCAACCTTTGAACCGTATAGATTCCGTAGTCCGGTAACAAATCTATTAAGGCATTTAGTAAAATCACTTCGAAACCCCCGCATCTTGCCAGTGCGTCAACATCGAGCAACATAGGTAATATTCTTTTATTCTCGCACACACTATCTCGCGACACATACACATATATTTCATTGTAAACTATAACGATTTGAATATATCTGAATTTTACCTAATCACTTCTAAATTCTTTCAACCCTTAATTATTGTTATACCAATCCTAATTTAGTAGTTGAACGTTCCCACATGATACAATCTTACCGCTCGGATTGTATCAATTAAATTATACTTGTTACGAGGCTCACTAACAACCCCATCACCTATCAAACTCTTAGACGACATTCCAATCGCCTGATCGGGATATTTTCCAACCTAGTACCTACCTGATTTCATATTGGGATCATCCACATTACCTATACGTCCACACACAAATTAAACGGCAACCTGACAATCGTATCAAGGATCGTCCGTTTTTCCCTTGAATCCAACCTACTAGCGGCTCCCTGACAATCGCATCAAGGTGCGTCCGCTAAACTCTATAACCTCCTTAATAATCTTTCAAGTCAGAGTTCCCCATTCACACGTAGGTTCATCCCTGAAACTTCACTCATACTAGCGGCAACCTGACAATCGTATCAAGGATCGTCCGCTTTAACTAACAGTTTTTAACCATACTCCCAGGGTAATAACCCTTCGCCGGCCACTCGTGCTGCTCGCGGCCCTGGCTCGTAACAATGTCAATGTCAATGTCAATGTCAATGTCAATGTCAATGTCAATGTCAATGTCAATGTCAATGTGCATGTCAATGTGAATGTGAATGTCAGTGTCAATGTCAATGTCAATGTCAATGTCAATGTCAATGTCAATGTCAATGTCAATGTCAATGTCAATGTCAATGTCAATGTCAATGTCAATGTGCATGTCAATGTGAATGTGAATGTCAGTGTCAATGTCAATGTCAATGTCAATGTCAATGTCAATGTCAATGTCAATGTCAATGTCAGTGTCAATGTCAATGTCAATGTCAGAGTCAGTGTTAATATGAATGTGAATGTGAATGTGAATGTAAATGCGAATGTGAATGTGAATTCATCCTCTTTGCGTCTCTCTCCCTCTCTCTTTCGCCCCCTCTCCCCCCCTTACACTTTCACTCCCTTACCCTCTCACTCTCTTTCTCTCTCTCTGTCTCTCTGGGAGGTTTTAGAGCAAACCGCATTCGAAAAAGTCCTTTCGGTTAAAAGTTATGAACAGAAACGTGCGCAAAATAGGGCGAAAAAGTTGACATGTGTTCACTAATGACGTCACAATTTTTGAACCAGTGGACTTTTATGAATTATGTTTTTTCCTAAGCCTTCTCAAAGAAACGCCGCGTCTAACGGCCCAAACCCCAGCTTTCTACGTTGAGCCGTTCTCAAGTGATGCCGTTACAAACAGACATACATACATACATACATACATACATACATACAGACAGACACGATTTTATTATATACTAGCTGCTCGCGGCGTGCCTCCGGCACGCCCTCGTAGCTAGGCCCTCCGGGCGGGTTGCCAATGTCGATGTGCATGTCGATGTGAATGTCAATGTCAATGTCAATGTCAATGTCAATGTCAATGTCAATGTCAATGTCAATGTCAATTTCAATGTCAATGTCAATGTCAATGTCAATGTCAATGTCAATGTGAAAGTCAATGTGAATGTGAATGTGAATGTTAATGTGAATGTGAATGTCAATGTCAATGTCAATGTCAATGTGACTGTGAATGTGAATGTGAATGCGATTGTCAATGTCAATGTCAATGTCAATGTGAATGTCAATGTGAATGTCATGTGAATGTCAATGTGAATGTCAATGTGAATGTCATGTGAATGTCAATGTGAATGTCAATGTGAATGTCAATGTGAATGTCAATGTGAATGTCAATGTGAATGTCAATGTGAATGTCAATGTGAATGTCAATGTGAATGTCAATGTGAATGTCAATGTGAATGTCAATGTCAATGTCAATGTCAATGTCAATGTCAATGTCAATGTCAATGTCAATGTCAATGTCAATGTCAATGTCAATGTCAATGTTAATGTCAATGTCAATGTCAATGTCAATGTCAATGTCAATGTCAATGTCAATGTCAATGTCAATGTCAATGTCAATGTCAATGTCAATGTCAATGTCAATGTCAATGTCAATGTCAATGTCAATGTCAATGTCAATGTCAATGTCAATGTCAATGTCAATGTCAATGTCAATGTCAATGTCAATGTCAATGTCAATGTCAATGTCAATGTCAATGTCAATGTCAATGTCAATGTCAATGTCAATGTCAATGTCAATGTCAATGTCAATGTCAATGTCAATGTCAATGTCAATGTCAATGTCAATGTCAATGTCAATGTCAATGTCAATGTCAATGTCAATGTCAATGTCAATGTCAATGTCAATGTCAATGTCAATGTCAATGTCAATGTCAATGTCAATGTCAATGTCAATGTCAATGTCAATGTCAATGTCAATGTCAATGTCAATGTCAATGTCAATGTCAATGTCAATGTCAATGTCAATGTCAATGTCAATGTCAATGTCAATGTCAATGTCAATGTCAATGTCAATGTCAATGTCAATGTCAATGTCAATGTCAATGTCAATGTCAATGTCAATGTCAATGTCAATGTCAATGTCAATGTCAATGTCAATGTCAATGTCAATGTCAATCTGAATGTCAATGTCAATGTCAATGTCAATGTCAATGTGAATGTCAATGTGAATGTCAATGTCAATGTCAATGTCAATGTCAATGTCAATGTCAATGTCAATGTCAATGTCAATGTCAATGTCAATGTCAATGTCAATCTGAATGTCAATGTCAATGTCAATGTCAATGTCAATGTCAATGTCAATGTCAATGTCAATGTCAATGTCAATGTCAATGTCAATGTCAATGTCAATGTCAATGTCAATGTCAATGTCAATGTCAATGTCAATGTCAATGTCAATGTCAATGTCAATGTCAATGTCAATGTCAATGTCAATGTCAATGTCAATGTCAATGTCAATGTCAATGTCAATGTCAATGTCAATGTCAATGTCAATGTCAATGTCAATGTCAATGTCAATGTCAATGTCAATGTCAATGTCAATGTCAATGTCAATGTCAATGTCAATGTCAATGTCAATGTCAATGTCAATGTCAATGTCAATGTCAATGTCAATGTCAATGTCAATGTCAATGTCAATGTCAATGTCAATGTCAATGACAATGTCAATGTCAATGTCAATGTCAATGTCAATGTCAATGTCAATGTCAATGTGATTGTGAATGTGAATGTGAATGTGAATGTGAATGTGAATGTGAATGTGAATGTGAATGTGAATGTGAATGTCAATGTCAATGTCAATGTCAATGTCAATGTCAATGTCAATGTCAATGTCAATGTCAATGTCAATGTCAATGTCAATGTCAATGTCAATGTCAATGTCAATGTCAATGTCAATGTCAATGAGCATGTCAGTGTCAGTGTCAATGTCAATGTCAATGTCAATGTCAATGTCAGTGTCAGTGTCAATTTCAGTGTCAGTGTCAATGTCAATGTCAATGTCAATGTCAATGTCAATGTCAATGTCAATGTCAATGTCAATGTCAATGTCAATGTCAATGACAATGTCAATGTCAATGTCAATGTCAATGACAATGTCAATGTCAATGTCAATGTCAATTTCAATTACAATGTCAATGTCAATGTCAATGTCAATGTCAATGTCAATGTCAATGTCAATGTCAATGTCAATGTCAATGTCAATGTCAATGTCAATGAGAATGTCAATGTCAATGTCAATGTCAATGACAATGTCAATGTCAATGTCAATGTCGATGTCAATGTCGATGTCAATGTCGAT
>CAXARU010000170.1:90000-95000 GCA_963971365.1 Lasioglossum villosulum
TGACGTCACAACTTTTGAACCAATAGACTTTTTTGAATTATGTTTTTTCCTAAACCTTCTCGAAGAAACGCCGCGTCTAACAGCCCAAACCCCAGCTTTCTACGTTGAGCCGTTCTCAAGTGATGCCGTTACAAACAGACATACATACATACAGACAGACACGATTTTATTATATACTAGCTGCTCGCGGCGTGCCTCCGGCACGCCCTCGTAGCTAGGCCCTCCGGGCGGGTTGCCGATGTCAATGTCAATGTCAATGTCAATGTCAATGTCAATGTCAATGTCAACTTAAATGTCAATGCGATTGTCAATGTCAATGTCAATGTCAATGTCAATGTGAATGTCGATGTGAATGTCGATGTGAATGTCGATGTTTATGTCGATGTGAATGTCAATGTGAATGTCGATGTGAATGTCGATGTGGATGTCGATGTCAATGTCAATGTCTATGTCTATGTCTATGTCTATGTCTATGTCTATGTCTAATGTCAATGTCAATGTCAATGTCAATGTCAATGTCAATGTCAATGTCAATGTCCAATGTCAATGTCAATGTCAATGTCAATGTCAATGTCAATGTCAATGTCAATATTCAATGCGATTGTCAATGTCAATGTCAATGTCAATGAGTATGTCAGTGTCAGTGTCAATGTCAGTGTCAGTGTCAGTGTCAGTGTCAGTGTCAGTGTCAGTGTCAGTGTCAGTGTCAATTTCAGTGTCAGTGTCAATGTCAATGTCAATGTCAATGTCAATGTCAATGTTAATGTCAATGTCCAATGTCAATGTCAATGTCAATGTCCAATGTCAATGACAATGTCAATGTCAATGTCAATGTCAATTTCAATTACAATGTCAATGTCAATGTCAATGTCAATGTCAATGTCAATGTCAATGTCAATGTCAATGTCAATGTCAATGTCAATGTCAATGTCAATGAGAATGTCAATGTCAATGTCAATGTCAATGACAATGTCAATGTCAATGTCAATGTCGATGTCAATGTCGATGTCAATGTCGATGTCAACGTGAATGTCAACGTGAATGTCAACGTGAATGTCAACGTCAATGTCAATGTCAATGTCAATGTCAATGAGTATGTCAGTGTCAGTGTCAATGTCAATGTCAATGTCAATGTCAATGTCAATGTCAATGTCAATGTCAATGTCAATGTCAATGTCAATGTCAATGTCAATGTCAATGTCAATGTCAATGTCAATGTCAATGTCAATGTCAATGTCAATGTCAATGTCAATGTCAATGTCAATGTCAATGTCAATGTCAATGTCAATGTCAATGTCAATGTCAATGTCAATGTCAATGTCAATGTCAATGTCAATGTCAATGTCAATGTCAATGTCAATGTCAATGTCAATGTCAATGTCAATGTCAATGTCAATGTCAATGTCAATGTCAATGTCAATGTCAATGTCAATGTCAATGTCAATGTGCATGCGATTGTCAATGTCAATGTCAATGTCAATGTCAATTACAATGTCAATTACAATGTCAATGTCAATGTCAATGTCAATGTCAATGTCAATGTCAATGTCAATGCCAATGTCAAAGTCAATTTCAATGTCAATGTGAATGTCAGTGTCAGTGTCAGTGTCAGTGTCAGTGTCAGTGTCAGTGTCAGTGTCAGTGTCAGTGTCAGTGTCAGTGTCAGTGTCAGTGTCAATGTCAATGTCAATGTCAATGTCAATGTCAATGTCTATGTCTATGTCTATGTCAATGTCAATGTCAATGTCAATGTCAATGTCAATGTCAATGTCAATGTCAATGTCAATGTCAATGTCAATGTCAATGTCAATGCCAACGTCAATGTGAATGTCAATGTGCAATGATCAATGTGAATGTCAATGTGAATGTCCATGTGAATGTCAATGTGAATGTTAATGTGAATGTGAATGTGAATGTGAATGTCAGTGTCAGTGTCAGTGTCAATGTCAGTGTCAATGTGATTGTCAGTGTCAGTGTCAATGTGAATGTCAGTGACAGTGTCAATATAAAAATGAATGTGAATGTAAATGCGAATGTGAATGTGAATTTCTCCCTCTTTGCGTCTCTCTCCCTCTCCTTTCGCCCCTCTCTCCCCCCCACTCACTCTCTCCCTCACCCTCTCTATCTCTCTCTCTCTCTCTGTCTCTCTGGGAGATTTTAGAGCAAACCGCATTCGAAAAAGTCCATTCGGTTCAAAGTTATAAGCAGAAATGTGCGCTAAGGAGAGCAAAAAAGTTGACATGTGTTCACTAATGACGTCACAACTTTTGAACCATAGACTTTTTTGAATTATGTTTTTTCCTAAACCTTCTCGAAGAAACGCCGCGTCTAACAGCCCAAACCCCAGCTTTCCTAGGTTGAGCCGTTCTCAAGTGATGCCGTTACAAACAGACATACATACATCCAGACAGACACGATTTTATTATATACTAGCTTTCCCCCCGCCACGCTTTGCTGTGGCACATTATTTTTTTAAAAGTATGTAGGTATTATATGTAAGTTGAAACGTTAGACGCGGCGTTTCTTCGGGAAGGTTCTAGAGAAAACCGCAATGTGAATGTCAATGTGAATGTCAACGTGAATGTGAGTGTGAATGTGAATGTGAATGTGAATGTGAATGTGAATGTGAATGTGAATGGGAATGTGAATGTGAATGCGAATGCGAATGCGAATGTGAAAGCGATGTCAATGTCAATGTGAATGTCGATGTGAATTTTGATGTGAATGTCAATGTAAATGTCAATGTGAATGTCAATGTGAATGTCAATGTGAATGTCCATGTGAATGTCAATGTGAATGTCCATGTGAATGTCAATGTGAATGTCAATGTGAATGCCAATGTGAATGCCAATGTGAATGTCCAATGTGAATGTCAATGTGAATGTCAATGTGAATGTCAATGTGAATGTCAATGTGAATGTCGATGTGAATTTCGATGTGAATGTCAATGTGAATGTCAATGTGAATGTCAATGTGAATGTCAATGTGAATGTCAATGTGAATGTCAATGTGAATGTCCATGTGAATGTCAATGTGAATGTCAATGTGAATGCCAATGTGAATGTCAATGTGAATGTCAATGTGAATGTCAATGTGAATGTCAATGTGAATGTCAATGTGAATGTCAATGTGAATGGGAATGTGAATGTGAATGCGAATGCGAATGCGAATGTGAAAGCGATTGTCAATGTCAATGTGAATGTCGATGTGAATTTCGATGTGAATGTCAATGTAAATGTCAATGTGAATGTCAATGTGAATGTCAATGTGAATGTCAATGTGAATGTCCATGTGAATGTCAATGTGAATGTCCATGTGAATGTCAATGTGAATGTCAATGTGAATGCCAATGTGAATGCCAATGTGAATGTCAATGTGAATGTCAATGTGAATGTCAATGTGAATGTCAATGTGAATGTCAATGTGAATGTCGATGTGAATTTCGATGTGAATGTCAATGTGAATGTCAATGTGAATGTCAATGTGAATGTCAATGTGAATGTCAATGTGAATGTCAATGTGAATGTCCATGTGAATGTCAATGTAAATGTCAATGTGAATGCCAATGTGAATGTCAATGTGAATGTCAATGTGAATGTCAATGTGAATGTCAATGTGAATGTGAATGTCAATGTGAATGTCAATGTCATGTCAATGTCGGTGTCAGTGTCAGTGAAAGTGTCAGTGTCAGTTTCATTGTCAGTGTCAGTGTCAGTGAAAGTGTCATTGTCACCGTCAGTGTCAGTATCAGTGAAAGTGTCATTGTCAGTGTCAGTGTCAGTGTCAATGTCAATGTCAATGTCAATGTCAATGTCAATGCGAATGTCAATGTCAATGTGAATGTGAATGTGAATGTGAATGTGAATGTGAATGTGAATGTGAATGTGAATGTGAATTCTCTCTGTGTGTGTCTCTCTCCCTCTCTCTTTCGCCCCCTCACTCCTCCACACTCTATCTCTCTCCCTCTCCCCTCTCTCTCTCTCTCCCTCTCTCTCTGTCTCTCTGGGAGGTTTTAGAGCAAACCGCATTCGAAAAAGTCTATTCGTTTAAAAGTTATATGCAGAAACGTGCGCAATAAAGAGCGAAAAAGTTGCCTTTTTTCACTAATGACGTCACAACTTTTGAACCAATAGACTTTTTTTGAATTTTTTTTGTTCTAAAACCTAATCGGGAAAACGCCGAATCCAATGGTCCAAACCCCAGCTTTCTACGTTGAGCCGTAACCCCAGCTTTCTACGTTGAGCCGTTCTCAAGTGATGCCGTTACAAACATACAGACATACAGACAGACACGATTTTATTATATATAGAGATAGAGACTAGCTGCTCGCGGCGTGCCTCCGGCACGCCCTCGTAGCTAGGCCCTCCGGGCGGGTTGCCGATGTCAATGTCAATGTCAATGTCAATGTCAATGTCAATGTCAACTTAAATGTCAATGCGATTGTCAATGTCAATGTCAATGTCAATGTCAATGTGAATGTCGATGTGAATGTCGATGTGAATGTCGATGTTTATGTCGATGTCAATGTCAATGTCAATGTCAATGTCAATGTCAATGTCAATGTCAATGTCAATGTCAATGTCAATGTCAATGTCAATGCCAACGTCAATGTGAATGTCAATGTGAATGTCAATGTGAATGTCAATGTGAATGTCCATGTGAATGTCAATGTGAATGTTAATGTGAATGTGAATGTGAATGTGAATGTCAGTGTCAGTGTCAGTGTCAATGTCAGTGTCAATGTGATTGTCAGTGTCAGTGTCAATGTGAATGTCAGTGACAGTGTCAATATAAAAATGAATGTGAATGTAAATGCGAATGTGAATGTGAATTCTCCCTCTTTGCGTCTCTCTCCCTCTCCCTTTCGCCCCCTCTCCCCCCCACTCACTCTCTCCCTCTCCCTCTCTATCTCTCTCTCTCTCTCTGTCTCTCTGGGAGATTTTAGAGCAAACCGCATTCGAAAAAGTCCATTCGGTTCAAAGTTATAAGCAGAAATGTGC
>CAXARU010000170.1:122500-125000 GCA_963971365.1 Lasioglossum villosulum
CAATGTCAATGTCAATATTCAATGCGATTGTCAATGTCAATGTCAATGTCAATGAGTATGTCAGTGTCAGTGTCAATGTCAGTGTCAGTGTCAGTGTCAGTGTCAGTGTCAGTGTCAGTGTCAGTGTCAGTGTCAGTGTCAATTTCAGTGTCAGTGTCAATGTCAATGTCAATGTCAATGTCAATGTCAATGTTAATGTCAATGTCAATGTCAATGTCAATGTCAATGTCAATGTCAATGACAATGTCAATGTCAATGTCAATGTCAATTTCAATTACAATGTCAATGTCAATGTCAATGTCAATGTCAATGTCAATGTCAATGTCAATGTCAATGTCAATGTCAATGTCAATGTCAATGTCAATGTCAATGAGAATGTCAATGTCAATGTCAATGTCAATGACAATGTCAATGTCAATGTCAATGTCGATGTCAATGTCGATGTCAATGTCGATGTCAACGTGAATGTCAACGTGAATGTCAACGTGAATGTCAACGTCAATGTCAATGTCTATGTCAATGTCAATGAGTATGTCAGTGTCAGTGTCAATGTCAATGTCAATGTCAATGTCAATGTCAATGTCAATGTCAATGTCAATGTCAATGTCAATGTCAATGTCAATGTCAATGTCAATGTCAATGTCAATTTCAATGTCAATGTCCATGTCAATGTCAATGTCAATGTCAATGTCAATGTCAATGTCAATGTCAATGTCAATGTCAATGTTAATGTCAATGTCAATGTCAATGTCAATGTCAATGTCAATGTCAATGTCAATGTCAATGTCAATGTCAATGTCAATGTCAATGTCAATGTCAATGTCAATGTCAATGTCAATGTCAATGTCAATGTCAATGTCAATGTCAATGTCAATGTCAATGTCAATGTCAATGTCAATGTCAATGTCAATGTCAATGTCAATGTGCATGCGATTGTCAATGTCAATGTCAATGTCAATGTCAATTACAATGTCAATTACAATGTCAATGTCAATGTCAATGTCAATGTCAATGTCAATGTCAATGTCAATGCCAATGTCAAAGTCAATTTCAATGTCAATGTGAATGTCAGTGTCAGTGTCAGTGTCAGTGTCAGTGTCAGTGTCAGTGTCAGTGTCAGTGTCAATGTCAATGTCAATGTTAATGTCAATGTCAATGTCAATGTCAATGTCAATGTCAATGTCAATGTCAATGTCAATGTCTATGTCTATGTCAATGTCAATGTCAATGTCTATGTCTATGTCTATGTCAATGTCAATGTCAATGTCAATGTCAATGTCAATGTCAATGTCAATGTCAATGTCAATGTCAATGTCAATGCCAATGCCAACGTCAATGTGAATGTCAATGTGAATGTCAATGTGAATGTCAATGTGAATGTCCATGTGAATGTCAATGTGAATGTTAATGTGAATGTGAATGTGAATGTGAATGTCAGTGTCAGTGTCAGTGTCAATGTCAGTGTCAATGTGATTGTCAGTGTCAGTGTCAATGTGAATGTCAGTGACAGTGTCAATATAAAAATGAATGTGAATGTAAATGCGAATGTGAATGTGAATTCTCCCTCTTTGCGTCTCTCTCCCTCTCCCTTTCGCCCCCTCTCCCCCCCACTCACTCTCTCCCTCTCCCTCTCTATCTCTCTCTCTCTCTCTGTCTCTCTGGGAGATTTTAGAGCAAACCGCATTCGAAAAAGTCCATTCGGTTCAAAGTTATAAGCAGAAATGTGCGCTAAAGAGAGCAAAAAAGTTGACATGTGTTCACTAATGACGTCACAATAGACTTTTTTGAATTATGTTTTTTCCTAAACCTTCTCGAAGAAACGCCGCGTCTAACAGCCCAAACCCCAGCTTTCTACGTTGAGCCGTTCTCAAGTGATGCCGTTACAAACAGACATACATACATACAGACAGACACGATTTTATTATATACTAGCTGCTCGCGGCGTGCCTCCGGCACGCCCTCGTAGCTAGGCCCTCCGGGCGGGTTGCCGATGTCAATGTCAATGTCAATGTCAATGTCAATGTCAATGTCAACTTAAATGTCAATGCGATTGTCAATGTCAATGTCAATGTCAATGTCAATGTGAATGTCGATGTGAATGTCGATGTGAATGTCGATGTTTATGTCGATGTGAATGTCAATGTGAATGTCGATGTGAATGTCGATGTGGATGTCGATGTGAATGTCGATGTGAATGTCGATGTTTATGTCGATGTGAATGTCAATGTGAATGTCGATGTGAATGTCGATGTGGATGTCGATGTCGATGTCAATGTCAATGTCTATGTCTATGTCTATGTCTATGTCTATGTCTATGTCTATGTCTATGTCAATGTCAATGTCAATGTCAATGTCAATGTCAATGTCAGTGTCAGTGTCAGTGTCAGTGTCAGTGTCAGTGTCAGTGTCAGTGTCAGTGTCAGTGTCAGTGTCAGTGTCAGTGTCAGTGTCAGTGTCAGTGTCAGTGTCAGTGTCAGTGTCAGTGTCAGTGTCAGTGTCA
>CAXARU010000170.1:155000-175000 GCA_963971365.1 Lasioglossum villosulum
CAGTGTCAGTGTCAGTGTCAGTGTCAGTGTCAGTGTCAGTGTCAGTGTCAGTGTCAGTGTCAGTGTCAGTGTCAGTGTCAGTGTCAGTGTCAGTGTCAGTGTCAGTGTCAGTGTCAGTGTCAGTGTCAGTGTCAGTGTCAGTGTCAGTGTCAGTGTCAGTGTCAGTGTCAGTGTCAGTGTCAGTGTCAGTGTCAGTGTCAGTGTCAGTGTCAGTGTCAGTGTCAGTGTCAGTGTCAGTGTCAGTGTCAGTGTCAGTGTCAGTGTCAGTGTCAGTGTCAGTGTCAGTGTCAGTGTCAGTGTCAGTGTCAGTGTCAGTGTCAGTGTCAGTGTCAGTGTCAGTGTCAATGTCAATGTCAATGTCAATGTCAATGTCAATGTCAATGTCAATGTCAATGTCAATGTCAATGTCAATGTCAATGTCAATGTCAATGTCAATGTCAATGTCAATGTCAATGTCAATGTCAATGTCAATGTCAATGTCAATGTCAATGTCAATGTCAATGTCAATGTCAATGTCAATGTCAATGTCAATGTGAATGCGATTGTCGATGTCGTTGTCGATGTCGATGTCGATGTCAATGTCAATGTCAATGTCAATGTCAATGTCAATGTTAATGTCAATGTCAATGTCAATGTCAATGTCAATGTCAATGTCAATGTCAATGTCAATGTCAATGTCAATGTGCATGCGATTGTCAATGTCAATGTCAATGTCAATGTCAATTACAATGTCAATTACAATGTCAATGTCAATGTCAATGTCAATGTCAATGTCAATGTCAATGTCAATGTCAATGCCAATGTCAAAGTCAATTTCAATGTCAATGTGAATGTCAGTGTCAGTGTCAGTGTCAGTGTCAGTGTCAGTGTCAGTGTCAGTGTCAGTGTCAATGTCAATGTTAATGTCAATGTCAATGTCAATGTCAATGTCAATGTCAATGTCAATGTCAATGTCAATGTCAATGTCTATGTCTATGTCAATGTCAATGTCAATGTCAATGTCTATGTCTATGTCAATGTCAATGTCAATGTCAATGTCAATGTCAATGTCAATGTCAATGTCAATGTCAATGTCAATGTCAATGTCAATGTCAATGTCAATGCCAACGTCAATGTGAATGTCAATGTGAATGTCAATGTGAATGTCAATGTGAATGTCCATGTGAATGTCAATGTGAATGTTAATGTGAATGTGAATGTGAATGTGAATGTCAGTGTCAGTGTCAGTGTCAATGTCAGTGTCAATGTGATTGTCAGTGTCAGTGTCAATGTGAATGTCAGTGACAGTGTCAATATAAAAATGAATGTGAATGTAAATGCGAATGTGAATGTGAATTCTCCCTCTTTGCGTCTCTCTCCCTCTCCCTTTCGCCCCCTCTCCCCCCCACTCACTCTCTCCCTCTCCCTATCTATCTCTCTCTCTCTCTCTGTCTCTCTGGGAGATTTTAGAGCAAACCGCATTCGAAAAAGTCCATTCGGTTCAAAGTTATAAGCAGAAATGTGCGCTAAAGAGAGCAAAAAAGTTGACATGTGTTCACTAATGACGTCACAACTTTTGAACCAATAGACTTTTTTGAATTATGTTTTTTCCTAAACCTTCTCGAAGAAACGCCGCGTCTAACAGCCCAAACCCCAGCTTTCTACGTTGAGCCGTTCTCAAGTGATGCCGTTACTAACAGACATACATACATACAGACAGACACGATTTTATTATATACTAGCTTTCCCCCCGCCACGCTTTGCTGTGGCACATTATTTTTTAAAAGTATGTAGGTATTATATGTAAGTTGAAACGTTAGACGCGGCGTTTCTTCGGGAAGGTTCTAGAGAAAACCGCAATGTGAATGTCAATGTGAATGTCAACGTGAATGTGAGTGTGAATGTGAATGTGAATGTGAATGTGAATGTGAATGTGAATGTGAATGTGAATGTGAATGGGAATGTGAATGTGAATGCGAATGCGAATGCGAATGTGAAAGCGATTGTCAATGTCAATGTGAATGTCGATGTGAATTTCGATGTGAATGTCAATGTAAATGTCAATGTGAATGTCAATGTGAATGTCAATGTGAATGTCCATGTGAATGTCAATGTGAATGTCCATGTGAATGTCAATGTGAATGTCAATGTGAATGCCAATGTGAATGCCAATGTGAATGTCAATGTGAATGTCAATGTGAATGTCAATGTGAATGTCAATGTGAATGTCAATGTGAATGTCGATGTGAATTTCGATGTGAATGTCAATGTGAATGTCAATGTGAATGTCAATGTGAATGTCAATGTGAATGTCAATGTGAATGTCAATGTGAATGTCCATGTGAATGTCAATGTGAATGTCAATGTGAATGCCAATGTGAATGTCAATGTGAATGTCAATGTGAATGTCAATGTGAATGTCAATGTGAATGTGAATGTCAATGTGAATGTGAATGTCAATGTGAATGTCAATGTCATGTCAATGTCGGTGTCAGTGTCAGTGAAAGTGTCAGTGTCAGTTTCATTGTCAGTGTCAGTGTCAGTGAAAGTGTCATTGTCACCGTCAGTGTCAGTATCAGTGAAAGTGTCATTGTCAGTGTCAGTGTCAGTGTCAATGTCAATGTCAATGTCAATGTCAATGTCAATGTCAATGTCAATGTCAATGTCAATGTCAATGTCAATGTCAATGTCAATGTCAATGTCAATGTCCATGTCCATGTCCATGTCAATGTCAATGTCAATGTCTATGTCAATGTCAATGTCAATGTCAATGTCAATGTCAACGTGAATGTCAATGTCAATGTCAATGTCAATGTCAATGTCAATGTCAATGTCAATGTCAATGTCAATGCGAAATGTCAATGTCAATGCGAAATGTCAATGTCAATGTCAATGTCAATGTCAATGTCAATGTCAATGTCAATGTCAATGTCAATGTCAATGTCAATGTCGATGTCGATGTCGATGTGAATGTCAATGTCAATGTCAATGTCAATGTCAATGTCAATGTCAATGTCAATGTCAATGTCAATGTCAATGTCAATGTCAATGTCAATGTCAATGTCAATGTCAATGTCAATGTCAATGTCAATGTCAATCTGAATGTCAATGTCAATGTCAATCTCAATGTCAACGTGAATGCGAGAGTCAATGTCAATGTCAATGTCAATGTCAATGTCAATGTCAATGTCAATGTCAATGTCAATGTCAATGTCAATGTCAATGTCAGTGTGATTGTCAGTGTCAGTGTCAGTGTCACTGTCAATGTGAATGTGAATCTGAATGTAAATGTGAATGTGAATGTAAATGTGAATGCGAGAGTCAATGTCAATGTCAATGTCAATGTCAATGTCAATGTCAATGTCAATGTCAATGTGATTGTCAGTGTCAGTGTCAGTGTCAGTGTCAATGTGAATGTGAATCTGAATGTAAATGTGAATGCGAGAGTCAATGTCAATGTCAATGTCAATGTCAATGTCAATGTCAATGTCAATGTCAATGTCAATGTCAATGTCAATGTCAATGTCAATGTCAATGTCAATGTCAATGTCAATGTCAATGTCAATGTCAATGTCAATGTCAATGTCAATGTCAATGTCAATGTCAATGTCAATGTCAATGTCAATGTCAATGTCAATGTCAATGTCAATGTCAATGTCAATGTCAATGTCAATGTCAATGTCAATGTCAATGTCAATGTCAATGTCAATGTCAATGTCAATGTCAATGTCAATGTCAATGTCAATGTCAATGTCAATGTCAATGTCAATGTCAATGTCAATGTCAATGTCAATGTCAATGTCAATGTCAATGTCAATGTCAATGTCAATGTCAATGTCAATGTCAATGTCAATGTCAATGTCAATGTCAATGTCAATGTCAATGTCAATGTCAATGTCAATGTCAATGTCAATGTCAATGTCAATCTGAATGTCAATGTCAATGTCAATGTCAATGTCAATCTGAATGTCAATGTCAATGTCAATGTCAATGTCAATCTGAATGTCAATGTCAAAGTCAATGTCAATGTCAATCTGAATGTCAATCTGAATGTCAATGTCAATGTCAATGTCAATGTCAATCTGAATGTCAATGTCAATGTCAATGTCAATGCGAAATGTCAATGTCAATGTCAATGTCAATGTCAATGTCAATGTCAATGTCAATGTCAATGTCAATGTCAATGTCAATGTCGATGTCGATGTCGATGTGAATGTCAATGTCAATGTCAATGTCAATGTCAATGTCAATGTCAATGTCAATGTCAATGTCAATGTCAATGTCAATGTCAATGTCAATGTCAATGTCAATGTCAATGTCAATGTCAATGTCAATGTCAATGTCAATGTCAATCTGAATGTCAATGTCAATGTCAATCTCAATGTCAACGTGAATGCGAGAGTCAATGTCAATGTCAATGTCAATGTCAATGTCAATGTCAATGTCAATGTCAATGTCAATGTCAATGTCAATGTCAATGTCAATGTCAATGTCAGTGTGATTGTCAGTGTCAGTGTCAGTGTCACTGTCAATGTGAATGTGAATCTGAATGTAAATGTGAATGTGAATGTAAATGTGAATGCGAGAGTCAATGTCAATGTCAATGTCAATGTCAATGTCAATGTCAATGTCAATGTCAATGTGATTGTCAGTGTCAGTGTCAGTGTCAGTGTCAATGTGAATGTGAATCTGAATGTAAATGTGAATGCGAGAGTCAATGTCAATGTCAATGTCAATGTCAATGTCAATGTCAATGTCAATGTCAATGTCAATGTCAATGTCAATGTCAATGTCAATGTCAATGTCAATGTCAATGTCAATGTCAATGTCAATGTCAATGTCAATGTCAATGTCAATGTCAATGTCAATGTCAATGTCAATGTCAATGTCAATGTCAATGTCAATGTCAATGTCAATGTCAATGTCAATGTCAATGTCAATGTCAATGTCAATGTCAATGTCAATGTCAATGTCAATGTCAATGTCAATGTCAATGTCAATGTCAATGTCAATGTCAATGTCAATGTCAATGTCAATGTCAATGTCAATGTCAATGTCAATGTCAATGTCAATGTCAATGTCAATGTCAATGTCAATGTCAATGTCAATGTCAATGTCAATGTCAATGTCAATGTCAATGTCAATGTCAATGTCAATGTCAATGTCAATGTCAATGTCAATGTCAATGTCAATGTCAATGTCAATGTCAATGTCAATCTGAATGTCAATGTCAATGTCAATGTCAATGTCAATCTGAATGTCAATGTCAATGTCAATGTCAATGTCAATCTGAATGTCAATGTCAAAGTCAATGTCAATGTCAATCTGAATGTCAATCTGAATGTCAATGTCAATGTCAATGTCAATGTCAATCTGAATGTCAATGTCAATGTCAATGTCAATGTCAATGTCAATGTCAATGTCAATGTCAATGTCAATGTCAATGTCAAGCTCAATGTCAATCTCAATGTCAATGTCAATGTCTATGTCAATCTGAATGTCAATGTCAATGTCAATGTCAATGTCAATGTCAATGTCAATGTCAATGTCAATGTCAATGTCAATGTCAATGTCAATGTCAATGTCAATGTCAATGTCAATGTGAATGTCAATGTGAATGTGAATGTCAATGTCAATGTCAACGTCAATGTCAATGTCAATGTCAATGTCAACGTCAACGTCAACGTCAACGTCAATGTCAATGTCAATGTCAATGTCAATGTCAATGTCAATGTCAATGTCAATGTCAATGTCAATGTCAATGTCAATGTCAATGTCAATGTCAATGTCAATGTCAATGTCAATGTCTATGTCAATGTCAATGTCAATGTTAGTGTGAGCGTCAATGTCAATGTCAATGTCAATGTCAATGTCAATGTCAATGTCAATGTCAATGTCAATGTCAATGTCAATGTCAATGTCAATGTCAATGTCAATGTCAATGTCAATGTCAATGTCAATGCCGATGTGAATTTTAATGTCAATGTCAATGTGAATGCGATTGTCAATGTCGATGTCGATGTCGATGTGACTGTCGATGTGAATGTCCATGTGAATGTCAATGTGAATGTGAATGTCAGTGTCAGTGTCAATGTCACTGTCAATGTCAGTGTCAGGGTCAGTGTCAGTGTCAGTGTCAGTGTCAGTGTCAGTGTCAGTGTCAGTGTCAGTGTCAGTGTCAGTGTCAGTGTCAGTGTCAGTGTCAGTGTCAGTGTCAGTGTCAGTGTCAGTGTCAGTGTCAGTGTCAGTGTCAGTGTCAGTGTCAGTGTCAGTGTCAGTGTCAGTGTCAGTGTCAGTGTCAGTGTCAGTGTCAGTGTCAGTGTCAGTGTCAATGTCAGTGTCAATGTGAATGTCAGTGTCAGTGTCAATGTGAATGTGAATGTGAATGTAAATGCGAATGTGAATGTGAATTCTTCCTCTTTGCATCTCTCTCCCTCTCTCTTTCGCCCCCTCCCCCCCACTCTCTGTCACACCTGTCCCTCTCTCTCTCTTTCTCTCTGTCTGTCTCTCTGGGAGGTTTTAGAGCAAACCGCATTCGAAAAAGTCCATTCGGTTAAAAGTTGTAAGCAGAAATGTGCGCAAAAGAGAGCGAAAAAGTTGACATGTGTTCACTGATGACGTCACAACTTTTGAAACAATAGACTTTTTTGAATTATGTTTTTTCCTAAACCTTCTCGAAGAAACGCCGCGTCTAACGGCCCAAACCGCAGCTTTCTACATTGAGCCGTTCTCAAGTGATGCCGTTACAAACATACATACATACATACAGACAGACACGATTTTATTATATACTAGCTGCTCGCGGCGTGCCTCCGGCACGCCCTCGTAGCTAGGCCCTCCGGGCGGGTTGCCAATGTTAATGTCAATGTCAATGTCAATGTCAGTGTCAATGTCAATGTCAGTGTCAATGTGAATGTGAATGCGATTGTCGATGTCGCTGTCGATGTCGATGTCGATGTTGATGAGAATGTTTATGTGAATGTGAATGTGAATGTGAATGTGAATGTGACTGTGTATGTGAATGTCAATGTGAATGTCAATGTGAATGTCGACGTGAATGTCGATGTGAATGTCAATGTCAATGTCAATGTCAATGTCAATGTCAATGTCAATGTCAATTTCAATGTCAATGTCAATGTCAATGTCAATGTCAATGTCAATGTCACTGTCAATGTCGATGTGATTGTCAGTGTCAGTGTCAGTGTAAGTGTAAGTGTCAGTGTAAGTGTCAGTGTCAGTGTCAGTGTCAGTGTCAATGTCAATGTCAATGTCAATGTCAATGTCAATGTCAATATCAATGTCAATGTCAATGTCAATGTCAATGTCGATGTGAATGTCGATATGAATGTCGATGTGAATGTCCATGTGAATGTCCATGTGAATGTCAATGTGAATGTCAATGTGAATGTCAGTGTCAGTGTCAATGTGAATGTGAATGTCAGTGTCAGTGTCAATGTGAATGTGAATGTGAATGTGAATGTGAATGTGAATGTGAATGTGAATGTGAATGTGAATGTGAATGTGAATGTGAATGTGAATGTGAATGTCAATGCGAATGTCAATGCGAATGTCAATGCGAATGTCAATGCGAATGTCAATGCGAATGTCAATGCGAATGTCAATGCGAATGTCAATGCGAATGTCAATGCGAATGTCAATGCGAATGTCAATGCGAATGTCAATGCGAATGTCAATGTCAATGTCAATGTCAATGTCAATGTCAATGTCAATGTCAATGTCAATGTCAATGTCAATGTCAATTTCAATGTCAATGTCAATGTCAATGCGATTGTCAATATCAATGTCAATGTCAATGTCAATGTCAATGTCAATGTCAATGTCAATGTCAATGTCAATGTCAATGTCAATGTCAATGTCAATGTCGATGTCGAAGTCGATGTGAATGTCAATGTGAATGTCAATGTGAACGTCAATGTGAACGTCAATGTGAATGTCAGTGTCAGTGTCAGTGTCAGTGTCAATGTGAATGTGAATGTCAGTGTCAGTGTCAATGTCAATGTCAATGTCAATGTCAATGTCAATGTCAATGTCAATGTCAATGTCAATGTCAATGTCAATGTCAATGTCAATGTCAATGTCAATGTCAATGTCAATGTCAATGTCAATGTCAATGTGAATGTCAATGTGAATGTCAATGTGAATGTCAATGTGAATGTCAATGTGAATGTCAATGTGAATGTCAATGTGAATGTCAATGTGAATGTCAATGTGAATGTCAATGTGAATGTCAATGTGAATGTCAATGTGAATGTCAATGTGAATGTCAATGTGAATGTCAATGTGAATGTCAATGTGAATGTCAATGTGAATGTCAATGTGAATGTCAATGTGAATGTCAATGTGAATGTCAATGTCAATGTCAATGTCAATGTCAATGTCAATGTCAATGTCAATGTCAATGTCAATGTCAATGTCAATGTCAATGTCAATGTCAATGTCAATTTTATTGTCAATGTCAATGTCAATGTCAATGTCCATGTCAATGTCAATGTCAATGTCAATGTCAATGTCAATGTCAATGTCAATGTCAATGTCAATGTCAGTGTGAGTGTCAATGTCAATGTCAATGTCAATGTCAATGTCAATGTCAATGTCAGTGTCAGTGTCAGTGTCAGTGTCAGTGTCAGTGTCAGTGTCAATGTCAATGTCAATGTCAATGTCAATGTCAATGTCAATGTCAATGTCAGTGTCAATGTGAATGTCAGAGTCAGTGTTAATATGAATGTGAATGTGAATGTAAATGCGAATGTGAATGTGAATTCATCCTCTTTGCGTCTCTCTCCCTCTCTCTTTCGCCCCCTCTCCCCCCCACACTCTCACTCCCTTACCCTCTCTCTCTCTTTCTCTCTCTCTGTCTCTCTGGGAGGTTTTAGAGCAAACCGCATTCGTAAAAGTCCATTCGGTTAAAAGTTATGAACAGAAACGTGCGCAAAATAGGGCGAAAAAGTTGACATGTGTTCACTAAGGACGTCACAACTTTTGAACCAATGGACTTTTATGAATTATGTTTTTTCCTAAACCTTCTCAAAGAAACGCCGCGTCTAACGGCCCAAACCCCAGCTTTCTACGTTGAGCCGTTCTCAAGTGATGCCGTTACAAACATACATACATACATACATACATACAGACAGACACGATTTTATTATATATAGAGATAGAGACTAGCTGCTCGCGGCGTGCCTCCGGCACGCCCTCGTAGCTAGGCCCTCCGGGCGGGTTGCCAATGTTAATGTCAATGTCAATGTCAATGTCAGTGTCAATGTCAATGTCAGTGTCAATGTGAATGTGAATGCGATTGTCGATGTCGCTGTCGATGTCGATGTCGATGTTGATGAGAATGTTTATGTGAATGTGAATGTGAATGTGAATGTGAATGTGACTGTGTATGTGAATGTCAATGTGAATGTCAATGTGAATGTCGACGTGAATGTCGATGTGAATGTCAATGTCAATGTCAATGTCAATTTCAATGTCAATGTCAATGTCAATGCGATTGTCAATATCAATGTCAATGTCAATGTCAATGTCAATGTCAATGTCAATGTCAATGTCAATGTCAATGTCAATGTCAATGTCAATGTCAATGTCAATGTCAATGTCAATGTCAATGTCAATGTCAATGTCAATGTCAATGTCAATGTCAATGTCAATGTCAATGTCAATGTCAATGTCAATGTCAATGTCAATGTCAATGTCAATGTCAATGTCAATCTGAATGTCAATGTCAATGTCAATGTCAATGTCAATCTGAATGTCAATGTCAATGTCAATGTCAATGTCAATCTGAATGTCAATGTCAAAGTCAATGTCAATGTCAATCTGAATGTCAATCTGAATGTCAATGTCAATGTCAATGTCAATGTCAATCTGAATGTCAATGTCAATGTCAATGTCAATGTCAATGTCAATGTCAATGTCAATGTCAATGTCAATGTCAATGTCAATGTCAATGTCAATGTCAATGTCAAGCTCAATGTCAATCTCAATGTCAATGTCAATGTCTATGTCAATCTGAATGTCAATGTCAATGTCAATGTCAATGTCAATGTCAATGTCAATGTCAATGTCAATGTCAATGTCAATGTCAATGTCAATGTCAATGTCAATGTCAATGTGAATGTCAATGTCAATGTGAATGTGAATGTCAATGTCAATGTCAACGTCAATGTCAATGTCAATGTCAACGTCAACGTCAACGTCAATGTCAATGTCAATGTCAATGTCAATGTCAATGTCAATGTCAATGTCAATGTCAATGTCAATGTCAATGTCAATGTCAATGTCAATGTCAATGTCAATGTCAATGTCTATGTCAATGTCAATGTCAATGTTAGTGTGAGCGTCAATGTCAATGTCAATGTCAATGTGAATGTCAATGTGAATGTCGATGTGAATTTCGATGTGAATGTCAATGTGAATGTCAATGTGAATGTCAATGTGAATGTCAATGTGAATGTCAATGTGAATGTCAATGTGAATGTCCATGTGAATGTCAATGTGAATGTCAATGTGAATGCCAATGTGAATGTCAATGTGAATGTCAATGTGAATGTCAATGTGAATGTCAATGTGAATGTGAATGTCAATGTGAATGTGAATGTCAATGTGAATGTCAATGTCATGTCAGTGTCAGTGTCAGTGTCAGTGTCAGTGTCAGTGTCAGTGTCAGTGTCAGTGTCAGTGTCAGTGTCAGTGTCAGTGTCAGTGTCAGTGTCAGTGTCAGTGTCAGTGTCAGTGTCAGTGTCAGTGTCAGTGTCAGTGTCAGTGTCAGTGTCAGTGTCAGTGTCAGTGTCAATGTCAGTGTCAATGTGAATGTCAGTGTCAGTGTCAATGTGAATGTGAATGTGAATGTAAATGCGAATGTGAATGTGAATTCTTCCTCTTTGCATCTCTCTCCCTCTCTCTTTCGCCCCCTCCCCCCCACTCTCTGTCACACCTGTCCCTCTCTCTCTCTTTCTCTCTGTCTGTCTCTCTGGGAGGTTTTAGAGCAAACCGCATTCGAAAAAGTCCATTCGGTTAAAAGTTGTAAGCAGAAATGTGCGCAAAAGAGAGCGAAAAAGTTGACATGTGTTCACTGATGACGTCACAACTTTTGAAACAATAGACTTTTTTGAATTATGTTTTTTCCTAAACCTTCTCGAAGAAACGCCGCGTCTAACGGCCCAAACCGCAGCTTTCTACATTGAGCCGTTCTCAAGTGATGCCGTTACAAACATACATACATACATACAGACAGACACGATTTTATTATATACTAGCTGCTCGCGGCGTGCCTCCGGCACGCCCTCGTAGCTAGGCCCTCCGGGCGGGTTGCCAATGTTAATGTCAATGTCAATGTCAATGTCAGTGTCAATGTCAATGTCAGTGTCAATGTGAATGTGAATGCGATTGTCGATGTCGCTGTCGATGTCGATGTCGATGTTGATGAGAATGTTTATGTGAATGTGAATGTGAATGTGAATGTGAATGTGACTGTGTATGTGAATGTCAATGTGAATGTCAATGTGAATGTCGACGTGAATGTCGATGTGAATGTCAATGTCAATGTCAATGTCAATGTCAATGTCAATGTCAATGTCAATTTCAATGTCAATGTCAATGTCAATGTCAATGTCAATGTCAATGTCACTGTCAATGTCGATGTGATTGTCAGTGTCAGTGTCAGTGTAAGTGTAAGTGTCAGTGTAAGTGTCAGTGTCAGTGTCAGTGTCAGTGTCAATGTCAATGTCAATGTCAATGTCAATGTCAATGTCAATATCAATGTCAATGTCAATGTCAATGTCAATGTCGATGTGAATGTCGATGTGAATGTCGATGTGAATGTCCATGTGAATGTCCATGTGAATGTCAATGTGAATGTCAATGTGAATGTCAGTGTCAGTGTCAATGTGAATGTGAATGTCAGTGTCAGTGTCAATGTGAATGTGAATGTGAATGTGAATGTGAATGTGAATGTGAATGTGAATGTGAATGTGAATGTGAATGTGAATGTGAATGTGAATGTCAATGCGAATGTCAATGCGAATGTCAATGCGAATGTCAATGCGAATGTCAATGCGAATGTCAATGCGAATGTCAATGCGAATGTCAATGCGAATGTCAATGCGAATGTCAATGCGAATGTCAATGCGAATGTCAATGCGAATGTCAATGTCAATGTCAATGTCAATGTCAATGTCAATGTCAATGTCAATGTCAATGTCAATGTCAATTTCAATGTCAATGTCAATGTCAATGTCAATGCGATTGTCAATATCAATGTCAATGTCAATGTCAATGTCAATGTCAATGTCAATGTCAATGTCAATGTCAATGTCAATGTCAATGTCAATGTCAATGTCGATGTCGATGTCGATGTGAATGTCAATGTGAATGTCAATGTGAACGTCAATGTGAACGTCAATGTGAATGTCAGTGTCAGTGTCAGTGTCAGTGTCAATGTGAATGTGAATGTCAGTGTCAGTGTCAATGTCAATGTCAATGTCAATGTCAATGTCAATGTCAATGTCAATGTCAATGTCAATGTCAATGTCAATGTCAATGTCAATGTCAATGTCAATGTCAATGTGAATGTCAATGTGAATGTCAATGTGAATGTCAATGTGAATGTCAATGTGAATGTCAATGTGAATGTCAATGTGAATGTCAATGTGAATGTCAATGTGAATGTCAATGTGAATGTCAATGTGAATGTCAATGTGAATGTCAATGTGAATGTCAATGTGAATGTCAATGTGAATGTCAATGTGAATGTCAATGTGAATGTCAATGTGAATGTCAATGTGAATGTCAATGTGAATGTCAATGTGAATGTCAATGTGAATGTCAATGTCAATGTCAATGTCAATGTCAATGTCAATGTCAATGTCAATGTCAATGTCAATGTCAATGTCAATGTCAATGTCAATGTCAATGTCAATGTCAATGTCAATGTCAATTTTATTGTCAATGTCAATGTCAATGTCAATGTCCATGTCAATGTCAATGTCAATGTCAATGTCAATGTCAATGTCAATGTCAATGTCAATGTCAGTGTGAGTGTCAATGTCAATGTCAATGTCAATGTCAATGTCAATGTCAATGTCAGTGTCAGTGTCAGTGTCAGTGTCAGTGTCAGTGTCAGTGTCAATGTCAATGTCAATGTCAATGTCAATGTCAATGTCAATGTCAATGTCAGTGTCAATGTGAATGTCAGAGTCAGTGTTAATATGAATGTGAATGTGAATGTAAATGCGAATGTGAATGTGAATTCATCCTCTTTGCGTCTCTCTCCCTCTCTCTTTCGCCCCCTCTCCCCCCCACACTCTCACTCCCTTACCCTCTCTCTCTCTTTCTCTCTCTCTGTCTCTCTGGGAGGTTTTAGAGCAAACCGCATTCGTAAAAGTCCATTCGGTTAAAAGTTATGAACAGAAACGTGCGCAAAATAGGGCGAAAAAGTTGACATGTGTTCACTAAGGACGTCACAACTTTTGAACCAATGGACTTTTATGAATTATGTTTTTTCCTAAACCTTCTCAAAGAAACGCCGCGTCTAACGGCCCAAACCCCAGCTTTCTACGTTGAGCCGTTCTCAAGTGATGCCGTTACAAACATACATACATACATACATACATACAGACAGACACGATTTTATTATATATAGAGATAGAGACTAGCTGCTCGCGGCGTGCCTCCGGCACGCCCTCGTAGCTAGGCCCTCCGGGCGGGTTGCCAATGTTAATGTCAATGTCAATGTCAATGTCAGTGTCAATGTCAATGTCAGTGTCAATGTGAATGTGAATGCGATTGTCGATGTCGCTGTCGATGTCGATGTCGATGTTGATGAGAATGTTTATGTGAATGTGAATGTGAATGTGAATGTGAATGTGACTGTGTATGTGAATGTCAATGTGAATGTCAATGTGAATGTCGACGTGAATGTCGATGTGAATGTCAATGTCAATGTCAATGTCAATGTCAATGTCAATGTCAATGTCAATGTCAATGTCAATGTCAATGTCAATGTCAATGTCAATGTCACTGTCAATGTCAATGTCACTGTCAATGTCGATGTGATTGTCAGTGTCAGTGTCAGTGTAAGTGTAAGTGTCAGTGTAAGTGTCAGTGTCAGTGTCAGTGTCAGTGTCAATGTCAATGTCAATGTCAATGTCAATGTCAATGTCAATATCAATGTCAATGTCAATGTCAATGTCAATGTCGATGTGAATGTCGATGTGAATGTCGATGTGAATGTCCATGTGAATGTCCATGTGAATGTCAATGTGAATGTCAATGTGAATGTCAGTGTCAGTGTCAATGTGAATGTGAATGTCAGTGTCAGTGTCAATGTGAATGTGAATGTGAATGTGAATGTGAATGTGAATGTGAATGTGAATGTGAATGTGAATGTGAATGTGAATGTCAATGCGAATGTCAATGCGAATGTCAATGCGAATGTCAATGCGAATGTCAATGCGAATGTCAATGCGAATGTCAATGCGAATGTCAATGCGAATGTCAATGCGAATGTCAATGCGAATGTCAATGTCAATGTCAATGTCAATGTCAATGTCAATGTCAATGTCAATGTCAATGTCAATGTCAATGTCAATTTCAATGTCAATGTCAATGTCAATGCGATTGTCAATATCAATGTCAATGTCAATGTCAATGTCAATGTCAATGTCAATGTCAATGTCAATGTCAATGTCAATGTCAATGTCAATGTCAATGTCAATGTCGATGTCGATGTCGATGTGAATGTCGATGTGAATGTCAATGTGAATGTCAATGTGAACGTCAATGTGAACGTCAATGTGAATGTCAGTGTCAGTGTCAGTGTCAGTGTCAATGTGAATGTGAATGTCAGTGTCAGTGTCAATGTCAATGTCAATGTCAATGTCAATGTCAATGTCAATGTCAATGTCAATGTCAATGTCAATGTCAATGTCAATGTCAATGTCAATGTCAATGTCAATGTCAATGTCAATGTCAATGTCAATGTGAATGTCAATGTGAATGTCAATGTGAATGTCAATGTGAATGTCAATGTGAATGTCAATGTGAATGTCAATGTGAATGTCAATGTGAATGTCAATGTGAATGTCAATGTGAATGTCAATGTGAATGTCAATGTGAATGTCAATGTGAATGTCAATGTCAATGTCAATGTCAATGTCAATGTCAATGTCAATGTCAATGTCAATGTCAATTTTATTGTCAATGTCAATGTCAATGTCAATGTCCATGTCAATGTCAATGTCAATGTCAATGTCAATGTCAATGTCAATGTCAATGTCAATGTCAGTGTGAGTGTCAATGTCAATGTCAATGTCAATGTCAATGTCAATGTCAATGTCAGTGTCAGTGTCAGTGTCAGTGTCAGTGTCAGTGTCAGTGTCAATGTCAATGTCAATGTCAATGTCAATGTCAATGTCAATGTCAATGTCAGTGTCAATGTGAATGTCAGAGTCAGTGTTAATATGAATGTGAATGTGAATGTAAATGCGAATGTGAATGTGAATTCATCCTCTTTGCGTCTCTCTCCCTCTCTCTTTCGCCCCCTCTCCCCCCCTCACTCTCACTCCCTTACCCTCTCTCTCTCTTTCTCTCTCTCTGTCTCTCTGGGAGGTTTTAGAGCAAACCGCATTCGTAAAAGTCCATTCGGTTAAAAGTTATGAACAGAAACGTGCGCAAAATAGGGCGAAAAAGTTGACATGTGTTCACTAAGGACGTCACAACTTTTGAACCAATGGACTTTTATGAATTATGTTTTTTCCTAAACCTTCTCAAAGAAACGCCGCGTCTAACGGCCCAAACCCCAGCTTTCTACGTTGAGCCGTTCTCAAGTGATGCCGTTACAAACATACATACATACATACATACATACAGACAGACACGATTTTATTATATATAGAGACTAGCTGCTCGCGGCGTGCCTCCGGCACGCCCTCGTAGCTAGGCCCTCCGGGCGGGTTGCCAATGTTAATGTCAATGTCAATGTCAATGTCAGTGTCAATGTCAATGTCAGTGTCAATGTGAATGTGAATGCGATTGTCGATGTCGCTGTCGATGTCGATGTCGATGTTGATGAGAATGTTTATGTGAATGTGAATGTGAATGTGAATGTGAATGTGACTGTGTATGTGAATGTCAATGTGAATGTCAATGTGAATGTCGACGTGAATGTCGATGTGAATGTCAATGTCAATGTCAATGTCAATGTCAATGTCAATGTCAATGTCAATTTCAATGTCAATGTCAATGTCAATGTCAATGTCAATGTCAATGTCACTGTCAATGTCGATGTGATTGTCAGTGTCAGTGTCAGTGTAAGTGTAAGTGTCAGTGTAAGTGTCAGTGTCAGTGTCAGTGTCAGTGTCAATGTCAATGTCAATGTCAATGTCAATGTCAATGTCAATATCAATGTCAATGTCAATGTCAATGTCAATGTCGATGTGAATGTCGATGTGAATGTCGATGTGAATGTCCATGTGAATGTCCATGTGAATGTCAATGTGAATGTCAATGTGAATGTCAGTGTCAGTGTCAATGTGAATGTGAATGTCAGTGTCAGTGTCAATGTGAATGTGAATGTGAATGTGAATGTGAATGTGAATGTGAATGTGAATGTGAATGTGAATGTGAATGTGAATGTGAATGTCAATGCGAATGTCAATGCGAATGTCAATGCGAATGTCAATGCGAATGTCAATGCGAATGTCAATGCGAATGTCAATGCGAATGTCAATGCGAATGTCAATGCGAATGTCAATGCGAATGTCAATGCGAATGTCAATGCGAATGTCAATGTCAATGTCAATGTCAATGTCAATGTCAATGTCAATGTCAATGTCAATGTCAATGTCAATTTCAATGTCAATGTCAATGTCAATGCGATTGTCAATATCAATGTCAATGTCAATGTCAATGTCAATGTCAATGTCAATGTCAATGTCAATGTCAATGTCAATGTCAATGTCAATGTCGATGTCGATGTCGATGTGAATGTCAATGTGAATGTCAATGTGAACGTCAATGTGAACGTCAATGTGAATGTCAGTGTCAGTGTCAGTGTCAGTGTCAATGTGAATGTGAATGTCAGTGTCAGTGTCAGTGTCAATGTCAATGTCAATGTCAATGTCAATGTCAATGTCAATGTCAATGTCAATGTCAATGTCAATGTCAATGTCAATGTCAATGTCAATGTCAATGTCAATGTCAATGTCAATGTCAATGTCAATGTCAATGTCAATGTCAATGTCAATGTGAATGTCAATGTGAATGTCAATGTGAATGTCAATGTGAATGTCAATGTGAATGTCAATGTGAATGTCAATGTGAATGTCAATGTGAATGTCAATGTGAATGTCAATGTGAATGTCAATGTGAATGTCAATGTGAATGTCAATGTGAATGTCAATGTGAATGTCAATGTGAATGTCAATGTGAATGTCAATGTGAATGTCAATGTCAATGTGAATGTCAATGTGAATGTCAATGTGAATGTCAATGTCAATGTCAATGTCAATGTCAATGTCAATGTCAATGTCAATGTCAATGTCAATGTCAATGTCAATGTCAATGTCAATGTCAATGTCAATGTCAATGTCAATGTCAATGTCAATTTTATTGTCAATGTCAATGTCAATGTCAATGTCCATGTCAATGTCAATGTCAATGTCAATGTCAATGTCAATGTCAATGTCAATGTCAATGTCAGTGTGAGTGTCAATGTCAATGTCAATGTCAATGTCAATGTCAATGTCAATGTCAATGTCAGTGTCAGTGTCAGTGTCAGTGTCAGTGTCAGTGTCAGTGTCAATGTCAATGTCAATGTCAATGTCAATGTCAATGTCAATGTCAATGTCAGTGTCAATGTGAATGTCAGAGTCAGTGTTAATATGAATGTGAATGTGAATGTAAATGCGAATGTGAATGTGAATTCATCCTCTTTGCGTCTCTCTCCCTCTCTCTTTCGCCCCCTCTCCCCCCCACACTCTCACTCCCTTACCCTCTCTCTCTCTTTCTCTCTCTCTGTCTCTCTGGGAGGTTTTAGAGCAAACCGCATTCGTAAAAGTCCATTCGGTTAAAAGTTATGAACAGAAACGTGCGCAAAATAGGGCGAAAAAGTTGACATGTGTTCACTAAGGACGTCACAACTTTTGAACCAATGGACTTTTATGAATTATGTTTTTTCCTAAACCTTCTCAAAGAAACGCCGCGTCTAACGGCCCAAACCCCAGCTTTCTACGTTGAGCCGTTCTCAAGTGATGCCGTTACAAACATACATACATACATACATACATACAGACAGACACGATTTTATTATATATAGAGATAGAGATAGAGATAGAGACTAGCTTTCCCCCCGCCACGCTTTGCTGTGGCACATTATTTTTTAATAGTATGTAGGTATTATATGTAAGTTGAAACGTTAGACGCGGCGTTTCTTGGGGAAGGTCTTAGAGAAAACCGCAATGTGAATGTCAATGTGAATGTCAACGTGAATATGAGTGTGAATGTCAATGTCAATGTCAATGTGAGTGTGAATGTGAGTGTGAATGTGAATGTCAATGAGAATGTGAATGTGAATGCGATTGTCAATGTGAATGCGAATGTGAATGTGAATGTCAACGTGAATGTGAGTGTGAATGTGAATGTCAATGTGAATGTGAATGCGATTGTCAATGTGTATGTGAATGTGAATGTCAATGTGAATGTCAATGTGAATGTCAATGTCAGTGTCAGTGTCAGTGTCAGTGTCAGTGTCAGTGTCAATGTCAGTGTCAATGTGAATGTCAGTGTCAGTGTCAATGTCAATGTCAATGTCAATGTCAATGTCAATGTGAATGTCAGTGTCAGTGTCAATGTCAATGTCAATGTCAATGTCAATGTCAATGTGAATGTCAACGTGAATATGAGTGTGAATGTCAATGTCAATGTCAATGTGAGTGTGAATGTGAGTGTGAATGTGAATGTCAATGAGAATGTGAATGTGAATGCGATTGTCAATGTGAATGCGAATGTGAATGTGAATGTCAACGTGAATGTGAGTGTGAATGTGAATGTGAATGTGAATGTGAATGTGAATGTGAATGGGAATGTGAATGTGAATGCGAATGCGAATGCGAATGTGAAAGCGATTGTCAATGTCAATGTGAATGTCGATGTGAATTTCGATGTGAATGTCAATGTAAATGTCAATGTGAATGTCAATGTGAATGTCAATGTGAATGTCCATGTGAATGTCAATGTGAATGTGAATGTCAATGTGAATGTGAATGTCAATGTGAATGTCAATGTCATGTCAATGTCGGTGTCAGTGTCAGTGAAAGTGTCAGTGTCAGTTTCATTGTCAGTGTCAGTGTCAGTGAAAGTGTCATTGTCACCGTCAGTGTCAGTATCAGTGAAAGTGTCATTGTCAGTGTCAGTGTCAGTGTCAATGTCAATGTCAATGTCAATGTCAATGTCAATGCGAATGTCAATGTCAATGTCAATGTGAATGTGAATGTGAATGTGAATGTGAATGTGAATGTGAATGTGAATTCTCTCTGTGTGTGTCTCTCTCCCTCTCTGTTTCGCCCCCTCACTCCTCCACACTCTATCTCTCTCCCTCTCCCTCTCTCTCTCTCTCCCTCTCTCTCTCTGTCTCTCTGGGAGGTTTTAGAGCAAACCGCATTCGAAAAAGTCTATTCGTTTAAAAGTTATATGCAGAAACGTGCGCAATAGAGAGCGAAAAAGTTGCCTTTTTTCACTAATGACGTCACAACTTTTGAACCAATAGACTTTTTTGAATTTTTTTTGTTCTAAAACCTAATCGGGAAAACGCCGAATCCAATGGTCCAAACCCCAGCTTTCTACGTTGAGCCGTTCTCAAGTGATGCCGTTACAAACATACAGACAGACACGATTTTATTATATATAGAGATAGAGACTAGCTGCTCGCGGCGTGCCTCCGGCACGCCCTCGTAGCTAGGCCCTCCGGGCGGGTTGCCGATGTCAATGTCAATGTCAATGTC
>CAXARU010000170.1:367500-370000 GCA_963971365.1 Lasioglossum villosulum
ATGTGAATGTGAATGTCAATGTGAATGTCAATGTGAATGTCAATGTGAATGTCAATGTGAATGTCAATGTGAATGTCAATGTCAATGTCAATGTCAATGTCAATGTCAATGTCAATGTCAATGTCAATGTCAATGTCAATGTCAATGTCAATGTCAATGTCAATGTCAATGTCAATGTCAATGTCAATGTCAATGTCAATGTGAATGTCAATGCCAATGTCAATGTCAATGTCAATGTCAAGGTCAATGTCGATGTGAATGTCGATGTGAATGTCGATGTGAATGTCGATGTGCATGTCGATGTCGATGTCGATGTCGATGTCGATGTCGATGTCGATGTCGATGTCGATGTCGATGTCGATGTCGATGTCGATGTCGATGTCGATGTCGATGTCGATGTCGATGTCGATGTCGATGTCGATGTCGATGTCGATGTCAATGTGAATAGCAATGTGAATGTGAATGTCAATGTGAATGTCAATGTCAATGTCAATGTCAATGTCAATGTCATTGTCAATGTCATTGTCAATAGCAATGTGAATGTCAATGTGAATGTGAATGTGAATGTGAATGTGAATGTCAATGTCAATGTCAATGTCAATGTCATGTCAATGTCAGTGTCAGTGTCAGTGAAAGTGTCAGTGAAAGTGTCATTGTCACCGTCAGTGTCAGTATCAGTGAAAGTGTCATTGTCAGTGTCAGTGTCAGTGTCAGTGTCAAGGTCAATGTCAATGTCAATGTCAATGTGAACGTCAATGTGAGTGTGAATGTGAATGTGAATGTGAATGTGAATGTCAATGTGAATGTCAATGTGAATGTCAATGTGAATGTCAATGTGAATGTCAATGTGAATGTCAATGTGAATGTCAATGTGAATGTCAATGTCAATGTCAATGTCAATGTCAATGTCAATGTCAATGTCAATGTCAATGTCAATGTCAATGTCAATGTCAATGTCAATGTCAATGTCAATGTCAATGTCAATGTCAATGTGAACGTCAATGTGAGTGTGAATGTGAATGTGAATGTCAATGTGAATGTCAATGTGAATGTCAATGTGAATGTCAATGTGAATGTCAATGTGAATGTCAATGTGAATGTCAATGTGAATGTCAATGTCAATGTCAATGTCAATGTCAATGTCAATGTCAATGTCAATGTCAATGTCAATGTCAATGTCAATGTCAATGTCAATGTCAATGTCAATGTCAATGTCAATTTCAATGTCAATTTCAATGTCAATGTCAATGTCAATGTCAATGTCAATGTCAATGTCAATGTCAATGTCAATGTCAATGTCAATGTCAATGTCAATGTCAATGTCAATGTCAATGTCAATGTCAATGTCAATGTCAATGTCAATGTCAATGTCAATGTCAATGTCAATGTCAATGTCAATGTCAATGTCAATGTCAATGTCAATGTCAATGTCAATGTCAATGTCAATGTCAATGTCAATGTCAATGTCAATGTCAATGTCAATGTCAATGTCAATGTCAATGTCAATGTCAATGTCAATGTCAATGTCAATGTCAATGTCAATGTCAATGTCAATGTCAATGTCAATGTCAATGTCAATGTCAATGTCAATGTCACTGTCAATGTCAATGTCAATGTCAATGTCAATGTCAATGTCAATGTCAATGTCAATGTCAATCCCTATGTCAACTTGCATGCGAGAGTCAATGTCAATGTCAATGTCAATGTCAATGTCAATGTCAATATCAATGTGAATGTGAATGTCAGTGTCAGTGCCAGTGTCAGTGTCATTGTCAGTGACAGTGTTAGTGAAAGTGTCATTGTCACCGTCAGTGTCAGTATTAGTGAAAGTGTCATTGTCATTGTCAGTGTCAGTGTCAAGGGCAATGTCAATGTCAATATCAAAGTGAATGCGATTGTCAATGTCGATGTCGATGTCGATGTGAATGTCCATGTGAATGTCCATGTGAATGTCAATGTGAATGTCAATGTCAATGTCAATGTCAGTGTCAGTGTCAGTGTCAGTGTCAGTGTCAATGTCAATGTCAATGTCAATGTCAATGTCAATAGCAATGACAATGTCAATGTCAATGTCAATGTCAATAGCAATGTGAATGTCAATGTGAATGTCAATGTCAATGTCAATGTCAATGTCAATGTCAATGTCAATGTCAGTGTCAATGTCAATGTCAATGTCAATGTCAATGTCAATGTCAATGTCAATGTCAATGTCAATGTCAATGTCAATGTCAATGTCAATGTCAATGTCAATGTCAATGTCAATGTCAATGTCAATGTCAATGTCAATGTCAATGTCAATGTCAATGTCAATGTCAATGTCAATGTCAATGTCAATGTCAATGTCAATGTCAATGTCAATGTCAATGTCAATGTCAATGTCAATGTCAATGTCAATGTCAATGTCAATGTCAATGTCAATGTCAATGTCAATGGCAATGGCAATGGCAATGTCAATGTCAATGTCAATGTCAATGTCAATGTCAATGTCAATGTCAATGTC
>CAXARU010000170.1:437500-440000 GCA_963971365.1 Lasioglossum villosulum
TATGTCAATCTGAATGTCAATGTCAATGTCAATGTCAATGTCAATGTCAATGTCAATGTCAATGTCAATGTCAATGTCAATGTCAATGTCAATGTCATTGTCAATGTCAATGTCAGTGTCAGTGTCAGTGTCAGTGTCAGTGTCAGTGTCAGTGTCAGTGTCAGTGTCAGTGTCAATGTCAATGTCAATGTCAATGTCAATGTCAATGTCAACGTCAGTGAAAGTGTCAGTGTCAGTGTCAGTGTCAGTGTCAGTGTCAGTGTCAGTGTCAGTGTCAGTGTCAGTGTCAGTGTCAGTGTCAGTGTCAGTGTCAGTGTCAGTGTCAGTGTCAGTGTCAGTGTCAGTGTCAGTGTCAGTGTCAGTGTCAGTGTCAGTGTCAGTGTCAGTGTCAGTGTCAGTGTCAGTGTCAGTGTCAGTGTCAGTGTCAGTGTCAGTGTCAGTGTCAGTGTCAGTGTCAGTGTCAGTGTCAGTGTCAGTGTCAGTGTCAGTGTCAGTGTCAGTGTCAGTGTCAGTGTCAGTGTCAGTGTCAGTGTCAGTGTCAGTGTCAGTGTCAGTGTCAGTGTCAGTGTCAGTGTCAGTGTCAGTGTCAGTGTCAGTGTCAGTGTCAATGTCAGTGTCAATGTCAATGTCAATGTCAATGTCAATGTCAATGTCAATGTCAATGTCAATGTCAATGTCAATGTCAATGTCAATGTCAATGTCAATGTCAATGTCAATGTCAATGTCAATGTCAATGTCAATGTCAATGTCAATGTCAATGTCAATGTCAATCTGAATGTCAATGTCAATGTCAATGTCAATCTGAATGTCAATGTCAATGTCAATGTCAATGTCAATGTCAATGTCAATGTCAATGTCAATGTCAATGTCAATGTCAATGTCAATGTCAATGTCAATGTCAATGTCAATGTCAATGTCAATGTCAATGTCAATGTCAATGTCAATGTCAATGTCAATGTCAATGTCAATGTCAATGTCAATGTCAATGTCAATGTCAATGTCAATGTCAATGTCAATGTCAATGTCAATGTCAATGTCAATGTCAATGTCAATGTCAATGTCAATGTCAATGTCAATGTCAATGTCAATGTCAATGTCAATGTCAATTTCAATGTCAATGTCAATGTCAATGTCAATGTCAATGTCAATGTCAATCTGAATGTCAATCTGAATGTCAATGTCAATGTCAATGTCAATGTCAATGTCAATGTCAATGTCAATGTCAATGTCAATGTCAATGTCAATGTCAATGTCAATGTCAATGTCAATGTCAATGTCAATGTCAATGTCAGTGTGAGTGTCAGTGTCAGTGTCAGTGTCAGTGTCAGTGTCAGTGTGAGTGTCAAAGTCAATGTCAATGTCAATGTCAATGTCAATGTCAATGTCAATGTCAATGTCAATGTCAATGTCAATGTCAATGTCAATGTCAATGTCAATGTCAATGTCAATGTCAATGTCAATGTCAATGTCAATGTCAATGTCATTGTCATTGTCAATGTCAATGTCAATGTCAATGTCAATGTCAATGTCAATGTCAATGTCAATGTCAATGTCAATGTCAATGTCAATGTCAATGTCAATGTCAATGTCAGTGTGAGTGTCAATGTCAATGTCAATGTCAATGTCAATGTCAATGTCAATGTCAATGTCAATGTCAATGTCAATGTCAATGTCAATGTCAATGTCAATGTCAATGTCAATGTCAATGTCAATGTCAATGTCAATGTCAATGTCAATGTCAATGTCAATGTCAATGTCAATGTCAATGTCAATGTCAATGTCAATGTCAATGTCAATCTGAATGTCAATGTCAATGTCAATGTCAATGTCAATGTCAATGTCAATGTCAATCTGAATGTCAATGTCAATGTCAATGTCAATCTGAATGTCAATGTCAATGTCAATGTCAATGTCAATGTCAATGTCAATGTCAATGTCAATGTCAATGTCAATGTCAATGTCAATGTCAATGTCAATGTCAATGTCAATGTCAATGTCAATGTCAATGTCAATGTCAATGTCAATGTCAATGTCAATGTCAATGTCAATGTCAATGTCAATGTCAATGTCAATGTCAATGTCAATGTCAATGTCAATGTCAATGTCAATGTCAATGTCAATGTCAATGTCAATGTCAATGTCAATGTCAATGTCAATGTCAATGTCAATGTCAATTTCAATGTCAATGTCAATGTCAATGTCAATGTCAATGTCAATGTCAATCTGAATGTCAATCTGAATGTCAATGTCAATGTCAATGTCAATGTCAATGTCAATGTCAATGTCAATGTCAATGTCAATGTCAATGTCAATGTCAATGTCAATGTCAATGTCAATGTCAATGTCAATGTCAATGTCAATGTCAATGTCAATGTCAATGTCAATGTCAGTGTGAGTGTCAGTGTCAGTGTCAGTGTCAGTGTCAGTGTCAGTGTGAGTGTCAAAGTCAATGTCAATGTCAATGTCAATGTCAATGTCAATGTCAATGTCAATGTCAATG
>CAXARU010000170.1:447500-450000 GCA_963971365.1 Lasioglossum villosulum
CAGTGTCAGTGTCAGTGTCATTGTCAGTGACAGTGTTAGTGAAAGTGTCATTGTCACCGTCAGTGTCAGTATTAGTGAAAGTGTCATTGTCAGTGTCAGTGTCAGTGTCAAGGGCAATGTCAATGTCAATATCAATGTGAATGCGATTGTCAATGTCGATGTCGATGTGGATGTCCATGTGAATGTCCATGTGAATGTCAATGTGAATGTCAATGTGAATGTCAATGTCAGTGTCAGTGTCAGTGTCAGTGTCAGTGTCAGTGTCAATGTCAATGTCAATGTCAATGTCAATGTCAATAGCAATGACAATGTCAAAGTCAATGCGACTGTCAATGTAAATAGCAATGTCAATGTCAATGTCAATGTCAATGTCAATGTCAATGTCAATGTCAATGTCAATGTCAATGTCAATGTCAATGTCAATGTCAATGTCAATGTCAATGTCAATGTCATTGTCAATGTCAATGTCAATGTCAATGTCAATGTGAATGTCAGTGTCAGTGTCAGTGTCAGTGTCATTGTCAGTGACAGTGTTAGTGAAAGTGTCATTGTCACCGTCAGTGTCAGTATTAGTGAAAGTGTCATTGTCAGTGTCAGTGTCAGTGTCAAGGGCAATGTCAATGTCAATATCAATGTGAATGCGATTGTCAATGTCGATGTCGATGTGGATGTCCATGTGAATGTCCATGTGAATGTCAATGTGAATGTCAATGTGAATGTCAATGTCAATGTCAGTGTCAGTGTCAGTGTCAGTGTCAGTGTCAGTGTCAATGTCAATGTCAATGTCAATGTCAATGTCAATAGCAATGACAATGTCAATGTCAATGCGACTGTCAATGTAAATAGCAATGTCAATGTCAATGTCAATGTCAATGTCAATGTGAATGTCAATGTCAGTGTCAGTGTCAGTGTCAGTGTCAGTGTCAATGTCAATGTCAATGTCAATGTCAATGTCAATAGCAATGACAATGTCGATGTCAATGCGACTGTCAATGTCAATGTCAATGTCAATGTCAATGTCAATGTCAATGTCAATGTCAATGTCAATGTCAATGTCAATGTCAATGTCAATGTCAATGTCAATGTCAATGTCAATGTCAATGTCAATGTCAATGTCAATGTCAATGTCAATGTCAATGTCAATGTCAATGTCAATGTCAATGTCAATGTCAATGTCAATGTCAATGTCAATGTCAATGTCAATGTCAATGTCAATGTCAATGTGAATGTGAATGTGAATGTGAATGTGAATGTGAATGTGAATGTGAATGTCAGTGTCAGTGTCAGTGTCAGTGTCAGTGTCAGTGTCAGTGTCAGTGTCAGTGTCAGTGTCAGTGTCATTGTCAGTGACAGTGTTAGTGAAAGTGTCATTGTCACCGTCAGTGTCAGTATTAGTGAAAGTGTCATTGTCAGTGTCAGTGTCAGTGTCAAGGGCAATGTCAATGTCAATATCAATGTGAATGCGATTGTCAATGTCGATGTCGATGTCGATGTGAATGTCCATGTGAATGTCCATGTGATTGTCAATGTGAATATCAATGTGAATGTCAATGTCAGTGTCAGTGTCAGTGTCAGTGTCAGTGTCAGTGTCAGTGTCAATGTCAATGTCAATGTCAATGTCAATGTCAATGTCAATAGCAATGACAATGTCAATGTCAATGCGACTGTCAATGTAAATAGCAATGTGAATGTCAATGTGAATGTCAATGTCAATGTCAATGTCAATGTCAATGTCAATGTCAATGTCAATGTGATTGTCAGTGTCAGTGTCAATGTAAATGTGAATCTGAATGTAAATGTGAATGCGAATGTAAATGTGAATGCGATGGTGAATTCTCCCGCTTTGCGTCTCTCCCTCTCTCATTCGCCCCCTCTCCCCCCCCCCACTCTCTCACTCCCTCTCCCTCTCTCTCTCTCTTTCTCTCCCTCTGCCTCTCTGGGAGGTTTTAGAGCAAACCGCATTCGAAAAAGTCTATTCGTTTAAAAGTTATATGCAGAAACGTGCGCAATAGAGAGCGATAAAGTTGACATGTGTTCACTAATGACGTCACAACTTTTGAACCAATGTACTTTTTTGAATTATGTTTTTTCCTAAACCTTCTCGAAGAAACGCCGCGTCTAACAGCCCAAACCCCAGCTTTCTACGTTGAGCCGTTCTCAAGTGATGCCGTTACAAACATACATACATACATACAGACAGACACGATTTTATTATATGTAGAGATAGAGACTAGCTGCTCGCGGCGTGCCTCCGGCACGCCCTCGTAGCTAGGCCCTCCGGGCGGGTTGCCGATGTCAATGTCAATGTCAATGTCAATGTCAATGTCAATGTCAACTTAAATGTCAATGCGATTGTCAATGTCAATGTCAATGTCAATGTCAATGTGAATGTCGATGTGAATGTCGATGTGAATGTCGATGTTTATGTCGATGTGAATGTCAATGTGAATGTCGATGTGAATGTCGATGTGGATGTCGATGTCAATGTCAATGTCTATGT
>CAXARU010000170.1:520000-545000 GCA_963971365.1 Lasioglossum villosulum
CAGTTGGAAATGAATTTGGTTCTCGAGCCTGTTTGCCAAAAACCAGTTCATACGGTGTAAAGTTGGTAGCTTCATGAACTGACGTATTGTAAGAGAACATTGCAAAAGGGATTAATAAATCCCAGTCTTCGTAATTCTCCATGTAATGCTTCAGATATTCTGTGAGGACAATATGACTTCGTTCCAGCGATCTATTAGTTTGAGGTCGGTATCCTGAGGTGGTGATTTGTTTGATTTTGAATATTTCTGACAGGTTTGTCATAAGATTTCCAATAAAGCTGGTTCCCTTATCCGTGAGAATTGCTCGTGGTGTCCCATAAATTGCAATAAAATGTCGTGCAAAAGCATCTGCAATGGTGGCGGCTCGGATATTCGGTATCGCTACCGCAATGCAATATTTAGTTAGATTATCCTGTATGGTAAGGATGTGTCGATTTCCGCCAGGTGTGATTGGTAATGGTCCAACTGTATCCAAGGAAATTTTGTCAAATGCGTCTAACGGTGTGTCGGTGATCAGCATAGGCTGACGTGTCTTTATTCTGACTAGTTTCTGTTCTTGGCAACTTCTGCATTTTCGGATATATTCTTGAATTTCGTTGCGCATCTGAGGCCAATGAAATCTTGAACGGATGTGATTATAAGTTTTTGTAACTCCCTTATGTCCTCCTATTAAGCTATCATGTGCTTCATAAATGATTTCTTGCCTGTCTTCTGTGGAAGGTGTAGTGATGATACAATTACATATTGTAATTTGATAAGGTGAGTCTGTGAAGATTTCCTCTAATATTTTGAAAAACTCGTTGGGCGATAATTTATGATGATCTCCGGTTGCGGATGTTCGAAAAGATTTGATCTTGTTTCGTTCTAGGACAGATTGAAGGGTCTTCAGTCCATTAACTATTTCTACTCTTTTTGGTTTATCGTGGAAATTGTCAGATATTACTACGCTAAATGTTTTAAATAACCCATTGCTTGAAATTATGACCTGTCCCTTCTCTGGTCGTGCAGCTAAAAGTTCCTGCTTATTTATTAATCCAATGTCGGATAAAAGTTTTCCCACGGGTGTTATTAAATTGCAATCGGCAGAGACAAAATGTACATAGTGATCCTCTTTTGCGGTGAGGGTGTTTGAAGAAATGCTAATTCTTTGTTTCGGTTCCGGCGGCGCCTCCATGTCAGTCTCGGTAGACGAGCCATCGGTGGTGGCGTCAAAGAATGGGTAAGGGTCGGCTGTGCGGTCAAAAAATTGCTGTACCCTTGCTTCGCCTATAGTATTGTTTGATGATCGGATTACGGTAGGTTGTAAAATTCCACCTGTTTCAGGGAAATGGTTCTTGTGATATATCGAACGGGTCTTCCTGTGCATTGTTCGGATTCTCTATGACAGTGTCTTCCGTCGGTTCCTCAAACGAAATTAAGTCACCGGACGTACTCATATTCTTATCTGTAGAGAAAATTTCTGTGGAGTTTGCAGCGGGTAAAAAACCATGGGTGGTGTCCTGATTTTCGTCTGGCATGGTCACCTCTCGAGACAGACTTGGGAGAGATCTATTTCTGTATATAATCGGTGAATGCTGCACCTTACCCAGAGCGGGTTCTTCTGTCTCATCTGAACTGCTATTTGGTTGTTGATGTTTTGGTCGGTTTTCTCGATCCCGACGTAATTGCCTGATTCGTTGTCCAATTGAACTAGCGTTAGCATCCGTTTTCGGTATTTGCATTTTAAACTCGGGGTCTTTGAGTTCCCTCGGGATGAGTGGCAAACAAATGGAAGTGGGATTACGTGATAATGCATCCGCATTCTTATTTGTTTTTCCAGATTTATGAACAACCTGATAGTCATACTCCAAAAGACGAAGTTTCCACTTCATGAGTCTTGACGTTGGATCTTTTACAGAATGTAGCCAAACCAACGGGCGATGGTCGGTAACCAGTGTGAATTTTGTTCCATAAACATACGGTCGAAAATAAATAACGGCGTATACCATTGCTAAACATTCCTTTTCAGTGGCAGAATAATTTCTTTCTGCCTTATTGAGACTACGCGATGCGTAAGCAATTGGTAAATCATTGCCTATTTCACCTTGGCTAAGCACGGCTCCAATGGCATATTCAGAAGCGTCTGTTGTGATGATGAATGGCTTGTTGAAATCTGGGTACTGCAAGATTGGTTCTCGACAGAGTTCTTCACGTAACATTTTAAAACTGTTTTCTTGTTCTTCAGCCCATTTGAATTTCTTGCCCTTTCCTAAAAGATCAATTAATGATTTTGCTTTTATGGTAAAATCTTGTATGAAACGACGGTAATATCCCACTAGACCCAAAAATTGTTGGATATTCTTCTGTGAGGTAGGCGTTGGAAAATTCTGAACTGCTTTTAGTTTCCTAGGGTCTGGTTTTACTCCTTTTCTTGAAATAATATGTCCCAGATATGTAACTTCTTTCCGTAAGAATTCGCATTTATTGGTCTGAAGCGTCAAGCCATGTTCTCGCAGACGATTCAGCAATTTCTTGACTTTAATGTTATGTTCCTGTAATGATGAAGCGTAAACCACGATGTCGTCCAAATAAACGAAAACATCTGTTCCCTGGAGTCCAGTTAGTACCTGGTCCATCAGGCGTTGAAAAGTAGGTGGTGCATTTTTCAAACCAAACGGCATTCGTGAAAATTCATAATGCCCATTAGGGGTGGTAAAAGCTGTTTTCTGCCTATCTTTTGGATCCATTTCTATTTGGTGAAATCCGCTGGCAAGATCGAAAACGGAGAAGTATTTAGCTCCACCGAGACGATCCAATATTTCTGTGATCTGAGGAAGCGGATATTTATCGGAAATGGTTTTTTCATTTAACGCACGGAAATCTATTACCATGCGCCAACGCTTGTTTCCTTGCGCATCTGGCTTTTTGGGTACAATCCACAAAGGCGAATTGTACGGAGATTTAGATGGGGTTATAATACCTTCGGATAATAGACCATTAATTTGCTTTTTAATTTCATCTTGATGTACAGGAGGATAGCGATATTGCCTCGTGTTGATCGGAATCTCATCAATTGTATGTAGAGAGTGCTTGAAATCGGAAGCCTTCCCTAATTTGTCTCCAGGAAGATAAAATCGGTCGGGAAATTCTTTTATCAATGCTGTAATGCTGCATCGTTCTTCTTTATTCAGGTGGCTTAGATTTAGCGTTTTGAAGATTCCCTGTATCCTATCTTCTTTAGTGTTGAAATTGGGATGGTGTCGTACTTCTGAATAATTATCTTCGTCTGAAGTACTCAAAATATCATAAGGTTCCAAAATTTGTGGTTCAATTTCTATGTCCAGTGCTTCTTCACTTGTGTTAGTTGCCATAACATGACATTTTCCTCTGTCATTTATAACTGCAGCTTCTCCTATGTACAGTTTATCATGAGTTTTTATGCGTGGTAAATATCCTTCCTTAACTTTCGGATTAGCTATTGTAATTGCAATCTGCTGAGACGTTCGGGCATCTATGCGATGTTTGGTGGGTGTTTCCGATTCCTGCTGGTAGTTGGAGAATCGAATAGGTCTGGTAGGTTTACTTCTTAATACCACTGTCCTATGGTAATAAGAAATTTCTGCTTGTTCCTGTTTCAAAAATGGGCTTCCTATAAGTCCATCTGCTTCAATTGTAAGTTGCTTCACTACGTAGAAAAACGCAGGAGCTTCGTGAATGTGTAAAATCGTAGTTCCTAAGGTACGAATTGGAATACTCGTGAGTCCCGTTATCTCGATTTCTTCACGTGAGATAATTTCTGCTCCTGTACCCAAAGCGTTGAGAACTACTAGATTGACTGAGGCTCCGCCATCAATTAAAAATTCTCCCTTTCCTGATTCCAGTTCCGGGATTTTGATGTTGATTCGCGGGGCTGGTGCTTCCTTGAGAAGGGTTTTTCCTCGAAGCGGACAGTTCTTGGGCGAACTTCTTTGGTTTCGCTCATCGTGTCGCCGGTACGGTGAGCGCGATCGAAGTTTAAAGATTTGTTTGATTCGACCGATGAATCTCGCGAATCTCGTCGGAATTTCGGATTATGTGGACGATTCTTACAGAATTTTCCATCATGTCCTGATGTTCCGCAATGCCAACAATACGATTTTGAAAAACGTTCTTTGTCGGTATTTTTTAATATGGCGTACCGTTTTTCATCGTCTCTTACACTTGAAGTGTCGGAACGATTGGAAGGGGAATTTGAAGGGCTCCTGTGACGCAAGGTCCAGGCAGAAGCTCGTCCTCCTTTTTCCTCCGAATAACCAGATGGCCTCGCGTGTCGATCTCTGTTTCGGTCATATCTACTCGGAGATAGAGGATACGACACTTGTCGATCGTGATATTGAGAGTCCTGGTCGTAAGAGTCTCGGCGGGACCACCTTGATGGTGATTCATTTCGTGGCGACTGTCGCCGATTCCTTAATTTTTTGTCTATCTGTAGCACGATGTCGTAAGCTTCTTCCAGATTTTTGATATCTTTAGAGAGAGCCGACACCTTGAAGGAAACTCGATCCGGCAAACCGTCGATGAAATTTTCCTTGACATCGTTTTCCATCAATTTAATGAATTCTTCGGCATGGACCTCGTATTTTTCCCTCATGGCTCCGCGCGTACAGTAAACCAAATGGCTTGTCCTATCGATATATTGTCGTAGGCTTTCTCCTTCGCGAATATGCAACTTCGCGATTTCCACTTGATAATATGACAAGCTCTTACCGGGAGCGAACCGTTTTTTCAAATGTTGAACCAATGATTTTACGGTTGTAAACTTGTGTTCTAATGTACTTCTACGTGCCGGTCCGACGAGTTTCGTAAGAACAATTGCCAGATACTCGGCCTCCGTACCCTCCGGAATCAAAGTTAACCCGTCCTCTAAAGTTTGCGCGAAACGAATCAAAGGGGGGTCTTCCCCGTTAAAGGTAGGAATTGTCGAAGTAATATTCTGTAAGCATGTCTTTTGCGTCAACAGCGACATAGAAGTTGCAAGTGAAACCGTCAAGTTCATCATGTCAACAGAAGATGTATTTGCAGCTGAATTCTGCATTTTTATTCAAAAATGTAACTAGCGAAAACTAGTATATTATATTTGAAAATGTAACTAGAGGAAACTAGTATATTGAAGTCTTTTAACTAGGAAAACTAGTATATTAAAACTTTAATTAATTTTGATATAAAAGCGTAACTAGAGAAAACTAGTATATAGCCAGTAATATCGAGACGTAAACTAGGAAAACTAGTATATCATCAGTACTCAGCTACGAGTAATTTAATATAGTAAACCCAAAATTAAAGTAATCCTAAAATAATTGAACAGATCCCACCGCTGTCACCAGTTCTGTTACGAGCCAGGGCCGCGAGCAGCACGAGTGGCCGGCGAAGGGTTATTACCCTGGGAGTATGGTTAAAAACTGTTAGTTAAAGCGGACGATCCTTGATACGATTGTCAGGTTGCCGCTAGTATGAGTGAAGTTTCAGGGATGAACCTACGTGTGAATGGGGAACTCTGACTTGAAAGATTATTAAGGAGGTTATAGAGTTTAGCGGACGCACCTTGATACGATTGTCAGGGAGCCGCTAGTATGTTGGATTCAAGGGAAAAACGGACGATCCTTGATACGATTGTCAGGTTGCCGTTTAATTTGTGTGTGGACGTATAGGTAATGCGGATGATCCCAATATGAAATCGGGTAGGTACTAGGTTGGAAAATATCCCGATTAGGCGATTGGAATGTCGTCTAAGAGTTTGATAGGTGATGGGGTTGTTAGTAAGCCTCGTAACAAGTATAATTTAATTGATACAATCCGAGCGGTAAGATTGTATCATGTGGGAACGTTCAACTACTAAATTAGGATTGGTATAACAATAATTAAGGGTTGAAAGAATTTAGAAGTGATTAGGTAAAATTCAGATATATTCAAATCGTTATAGTTTACATTGAAATATATGTGTATGTGTCGCGAGATAGTGTGCGCGAGAATAAAAGAATATTACCTATGTTGCTCGATGTTGACGCACTGGCAAGATGCGGGGGTTTCGAAGTGATTTTACTAAATGCCTTAATAGATTTGTTACCGGACTACGGAATCTATACGGTTTAAAGGTTGATCCGAAGGGGAACTTTAGCCCGATCTTACTGGAAATCGACTTACGAAAATACAGCACGACGCGACACGATTCGTGACTATGGAAGTACTGCCCCCTGAGAGTAAAAATGTACGGGTTTATATACCCCAAAATTGAAGGGGGTGGTCTGTTATAACCTAATCGCCGCTTAGGACCAGACTCTAGTTTTTTGTCGATTTCCATTAAGTTGAGCCAGAAGTCGGTCTTCGTTAAAAGGGATCAACTAAGATATGAAAAGGTTATCTAGGACGTTTCCTGCCAGAGACGACTTTGAAGAGATTCCTGTGGGAAAGTCAACGGAATCTGTTCGCTAACCGTCACATCAATGTCAATGTCAATGTCAATGTCAATGTCAATGTCAATGTCAATGTCAATGTCAATGTCAATGTCAATGTCAATGTCAATGTCAATGTCAATGTCAATGTCAATGTCAATGTCAATGTCAATGTCAATGTCAATGTCAATGTCAATGTCAATGTCAATCTGAATGTCAATGTCAATGTCAATGTCAATGTCAATGTCAATGTCAATCTGAATGTCAATGTCAATGTCAATCTGAATGTCAATGTCAATGTCAATGTCAATGTCAATGTCAATGTCAATGTCAATGTCAATGTCAATGTCAATGTCAATGTCAATCTGAATGTCAATGTCAATGTCTATGTCAATCTGAATGTCAATGTCAATGTCAATGTCAATGTCAATGTCAATGTCAATGTCAATGTCAATGTCAATGTCAATGTCAATGTCAATGTCAATGTCAATGTCAATGTCAATGTCAATGTCAATGTCAATGTCAATGTCAATCTGAATGTCAATGTCAATGTCAATGTCAATGTCAATGTCAATGTCAATGTCAATGTCAATGTCAATGTCAATGTCAATGTCAATGTCAATGTCAATGTCAATGTCAATGTCAATGTCAATGTCAATGTCAATGTCAATGTCAATGTCAATGTCAATGTCAATGTCAATGTCAATGTCAATGTCAATGTCAATGTCAATGTCAATGTCAATGTCAATGTCAATGTCAATGTCAATGTCAATGTCAATGTCAATGTCAATGTCAATGTCAATGTCAATGTCAATGTCAATGTCAATGTCAATGTCAATGTCAATGTCAATGTCAATGTCAATGTCAATGTCAATGTCAATGTCAATGTCAATGTCAATGTCAATGTCAATGTCAATGTCAATGTCAATGTCAATGTCAATGTCAATGTCAATGTCAATGTCAATGTCAATGTCAATGTCAATGTCAATGTCAATGTCAATGTCAATGTCAATGTCAATGTCAATGTCAATGTCAATGTCAATGTCAATCTGAATGTCAATGTCAATGTCAATGTCAATGTCAATGTCAATGTCAATGTCAATGTCAATGTCAATGTCAATGTCAATGTCAATGTCAATGTCAATGTCAATGTCAATGTCAATGTCAATGTCAATGTCAATGTCAATGTCAATGTCAATGTCAATGTCAATGTCAATGTCAATGTCAATGTCAATGTCAATGTCAATGTCAATGTCAATGTCAATGTCAATGTCAATGTCAATGTCAATGTCAATGTCAAGTCAATGTCAATCTGAATGTCAATGTCAATGTCAATGTCAATGTCAATCTGAATGTCAATCTGAATGTCAATGTCAATGTCAATCTGAATGTCAATGTCAATGTCAATCTGAATGTCAATGTCAATGTCAATGTCAATGTCAATGTCAATGTCAATGTCAATGTCAATGTCAATGTCAATGTCAATGTGAATCTGAATGTCAATGTCAATGTCAATGTCAATGTCTATGTCAATCTGAATGTCAATGTCAATGTCAATGTCAATGTCAATGTCAATGTCAATGTCAATGTCAATGTCAATGTCAATGTCAATGTCAATGTCAATGTCAATGTCATTGTCAATGTCAGTGTCAGTGTCAGTGTCAGTGTCAGTGTCAGTGTCAGTGTCAGTGTCAGTGTCAGTGTCAGTGTCAATGTCAATGCAATGTCAATGTCAATGTCAATGTCAATGTCAATGTCAACGTCAGTGAAAGTGTCAGTGTCAGTGTCAGTGTCAGTGTCAGTGTCAGTGTCAGTGTCAGTGTCAGTGTCAGTGTCAGTGTCAGTGTCAGTGTCAGTGTCAGTGTCAGTGTCAGTGTCAGTGTCAGTGTCAGTGTCAGTGTCAGTGTCAGTGTCAGTGTCAGTGTCAGTGTCAGTGTCAGTGTCAGTGTCAGTGTCAGTGTCAGTGTCAGTGTCAGTGTCAGTGTCAGTGTCAGTGTCAGTGTCAGTGTCAGTGTCAGTGTCAGTGTCAGTGTCAGTGTCAGTGTCAGTGTCAGTGTCAGTGTCAGTGTCAGTGTCAGTGTCAGTGTCAGTGTCAGTGTCAGTGTCAGTGTCAGTGTCAGTGTCAGTGTCAGTGTCAGTGTCAGTGTCAATGTCAATGTCAATGTCAATGTCAATGTCAATGTCAATGTCAATGTCAATGTCAATGTCAATGTCAATGTCAATGTCAATGTCAATGTCAATGTCAATGTCAATGTCAATGTCAATGTCAATGTCAATGTCAATGTCAATCTGAATGTCAATGTCAATGTCAATGTCAATGTCAATGTCAATCTGAATGTCAATCTGAATGTCAATGTCAATGTCAATCTGAATGTCAATCTGAATGTCAATGTCAATGTCAATGTCAATGTCAATGTCAATGTCAATGTCAATGTCTATGTCAATCTGAATGTCAATGTCAATGTCAATGTCAATGTCAATGTCAATGTCAATGTCAATGTCAATGTCAATGTCAATGTCAATGTCAATGTCAATGTCAATGTCAATGTCAATGTCAATGTCAATGTCAATGTCAATGTCAATGTCAATGTCAATGTCAATCTGAATGTCAATGTCAATGTCAATGTCAATGTCAATGTCAATGTCAATGTCAATGTCAATGTCAATGTCAATGTCAATGTCAATGTCAATGTCAATGTCAATGTCAATGTCAATGTCAATGTCAATGTCAATGTCAATGTCAATGTCAATGTCAATGTCAATGTCAATGTCAATGTCAATGTCAATGTCAATGTCAATGTCAATGTCAATGTCAATGTCAATGTCAATGTCAATGTCAATGTCAATGTCAATGTCAATGTCAATGTCAATGTCAATCTGAATGTCAATGTCAATGTCAATGTCAATGTCAATGTCAATGTCAATGTCAATGTCAATGTCAATGTCAATCTGAATGTCAATGTCAATGTCAATGTCAATGTCAATCTGAATGTCAATCTGAATGTCAATGTCAATGTCAATGTCAATGTCAATCTGAATGTCAATGTCAATGTCAATGTCAATGTCAATGTCAATGTCAATGTCAATGTCAATGTCAATGTCAATCTGAATGTCAATGTCAATGTCTATGTCAATCTGAATGTCAATGTCAATGTCAATGTCAATGTCAATGTCAATGTCAATGTCAATGTCAATGTCAATGTCAATGTCAATCTGAATGTCAATGTCAATGTCAATGTCAATGTCAATGTCAATGTCAATGTCAATGTCAATGTCAATGTCAATGTCAATGTCAATGTCAATGTCAATGTCAATGTCAATGTCAATGTCAATGTCAATGTCAATGTCAATGTCAATGTCAATGTCAATGTCAATGTCAATGTCAATGTCAATGTCAATGTCAATGTCAATGTCAATGTCAATGTCAATGTCAATGTCAATGTCAATGTCAATGTCAATGTCAATGTCAATGTCAATGTCAATGTCAATGTCAATCTGAATGTCAATGTCAATGTCAATGTCAATGTCAATGTCAATGTCAATGTCAATGTCAATGTCAATGTCAATGTCAATGTCAATGTCAATGTCAATGTCAATGTCAATGTCAATGTCAATGTCAATGTCAATGTCAATGTCAATGTCAATGTCAATGTCAATGTCAATGTCAATGTCAATGTCAATGTCAATGTCAATGTCAATGTCAATGTCAATGTCAATGTCAATGTCAATGTCAATGTCAATGTCAATGTCAATGTCAATGTCAATGTCAATGTCAATGTCAATGTCAATGTCAATGTCAATGTCAATGTCAATGTCAATGTCAATGTCAATGTCAATGTCAATGTCAATGTCAATGTCAATGTCAATGTCAATGTCAATCTGAATGTCAATGTCAATGTCAATCTGAATGTCAATGTCAATGTCAATGTCATTGTCAATGTCAGTGTCAGTGTCAGTGTCAGTGTCAGTGTCAGTGTCAGTGTCAGTGTCAGTGTCAGTGTCAGTGTCAATGTCAATGTCAATGTCAATGTCAATGTCAATGTCAATGTCAATGTCAACGTCAGTGAAAGTGTCAGTGTCAGTGTCAGTGTCAGTGTCAGTGTCAGTGTCAGTGTCAGTGTCAGTGTCAGTGTCAGTGTCAGTGTCAGTGTCAGTGTCAGTGTCAGTGTCAGTGTCAGTGTCAGTGTCAGTGTCAGTGTCAGTGTCAGTGTCAGTGTCAGTGTCAGTGTCAGTGTCAGTGTCAGTGTCAGTTTTAGTGTCAGTGTCAGTGTCAGTGTCAGTGTCAGTGTCAGTGTCAGTGTCAGTGTCAGTGTCAGTGTTACGTCCCGGATGGGGGTCGTAACGTGTTTACGGACTTTGACGATCTTCGGTCCACGTGGCACGTACGTCCACGTCTGACCAGGCCCGAATTTTCGGTTGTCCGAGGGAGATAACAAACGGGAACGGGGAATTAGCGAAGTCGCGTTGCTGCTAGAATGGGAACCGCTATTTACGACGCGTAACGGTACTCTTATACAATCGCGAAGGTTCCGGGCGGTCCCTGACGTCACAGTGATCGTGGCACGGCGTGCGAATCGGATTCTTGGGAGGACGGATTATGACGCGATAATCCGTGTTCCTCCGATTGTACCGGGCCCTGGTGGGCTCAGACGTACGAGGGGGAACACCGATTTAAGAGATCTGACAGTTTTTGACGTTTGGTATGCAACTCGGGGAGGTCCGTGCGCGAGAATCCGTGTTCCTCCGATTGTACCGGGCCCTGGTGGGCTCAGACGTACGAGGCGGAACACCGATTTAAGAGGTCTGACAATTTGACGTTTAATGTGTAACTCGGGGAGATCCGTGCGCGAGAATCCGTGTTCCTCCGATTGTACCGGGCCCTGGTGGGCTCAGACGTACGAGGGGGAACACCGATTTAAGAGATCTGACAGTTGTCAGTAGTTAGATCGGCACCTACGTCGTATCGCGCGCACTCACTTACACTTGTGTTTTCTCTCGTCCGTGTCGCGATGGTTTACTTGGGTCTCGCTGCCCTGTCGTCGGACGACAGGGGGAGGGAGCAGATAGGCGGTAGAAAATGGGGTTCTAGTAGTACCACCTCAAGATGAGAGATCGGCGGAGGGCGTAGCGTTCGTAACGCGGGTCGTCGATACTAATATCTTCCAGCGAAGGGAAGTTCGGGACGTAAATGAGAGGCACGAGTCTCCACGGGGGAGGATTCGCGGCGGGACGAACCTCGGACGTTCCGTTTTCCGCGATTTGAGCGTACCGCTCGTATCGTGGATCCTCGGTGTCGATCCCTTCTGGTGGAGGGTAGCTCGGCGTGAACGTGATCGGGACAAGCTTCCACGGTGGAGAACTCGCGGGTTGGCGGGCCTTAGGTCGTTTATCCCGGACGATCCTCTTCGAACTCACGATTCGAACTGTTCCGGTGAATTCGATTTCGCGGAGGATGCGCGGGGGTTTCCGGATCCCGAGATTCCGGTCGTAGGTGGTCCCTTTTCCCTCCCGGAAGAGTCCTCCGAACAATCTCTTGAGCTGGTACTTGCGACCTGCGCGACGCGGCATTCGAAACACTATAAGGACACAACCACACTGACGTAATCGCACAACACAAAGGGAGAACAGAAAAATAAAAGAAAAGAAAATAAGTAAATTAAATCAACGTGTAATAACTAAAAGGAAGTGGCTGAATACAAGATTACGCGATAGCTACGAAAACGAAAATTAAACTAGAGCACTGCACGATGGCGAGATAACGACGCGAACACGATATAAATGAAATAACTAAATATACGGGAATAACTATAACTAAACTTAGGGATTAACGCAATTCGAAATTCGATAAACGAAACTAAAATTAATTAACTATGATATAACAACGCGCACTAAACTAAATTACGAACTAGAATTATAATACAAAAGAAATGAGATAGATGAAATTGAAATGAACAAAACGAATATGGCAAGATGCGGTACGATTAGGTCAGAAGACTAGGAATTAGAAGAGCGAAGTGATTTCAAGAAACTGTTGCGAAGAACTAGAACTAGAAGAGTGAAGCGAATTCAAGAAACTGTTGCGAAGAACTGTCGCAGAGCGCGAATCTTGCCATATTTATAATGGGAGCGCGGACCATAAGAATTCGGTGGAGCGTGACATTAATTGTTCTCGATCATACGATTTATACTATTGTTCTTCGTGTCACTATTATTCGCGAATGTTCGGTAAACACCTGTAATAGCTGTTGCTATGCCAGGGTTCGCTCGCACCGGCGTCTCATGGTTGCGGTTTGATATGAATATGTATGTATATATAAATGTACACTTTGATTGACCCGGGACGAAAATAGAATTAAAATCGGCGTAACGGCCACGATTCGTTCGCGCGAATTATATATCCCGAGAATTTGTTTGTTCGCGCAAATGCTGAAGCAAACGTTGGTACGACGTAACACCTTACCCCTTGGGGGCGCGCATTTTTCGGGGCGGCGAAGGGGGGGGGACTTGGGACGCTGGTACGTTGGTGCGCTGGTGAATGTGTGGACACGATGGTGGAGTCCGCCGACAATGGAGGTCCAATTCCAACGTCGGAACGACGTGACATCTCCCCCTCCGGGGGGGGGGCGGCGCTGCCCGGAGCTCAGACAGCGGGGATGTTGGCCCTCAGCGGCAAAATGTACCGGCACAGCTCGTCGCGGTGGCTGCTGTTTCGGAACACGTATTTAGCCATGGTGGTGGCTAGCCGGCTGGAGCACTCGTAGCAGTCCATTAGGGACTGCTCGTGGCACATTGCTCCCAAGCAGCGTGAGCACGAGTTTCTCATCAGCTGATGTTGCTGTATCGAGTGGGTGTGGAAGACTTCCACGGGGCCGCTGAGGTATGGCCTGCAGTTCTTGCACACCTCCTGGCCGCTGGCGTCCGCATACACGTGTCCTCGGTAACAACGGTAGGGTTCGAAGCGTGCCCTGTAGCTGTCGGCCTTCTCTTCCGGGGTGGTCGCTGGCTTCCTCTTTAGGCACATGTTGATTTCGTGGCGTTCTGTTGTGTAATGTCGAGGATGTGTTTGTGTGTTGTGAGGTAACCTGAGTGCGTGGTGGGGATATTGGAGGGGGGGGATATTTACGGCTGTAATTGAGGGAGGGGGGTAGCGTAGTGGACCGTCGTGAGTGGGGATTGCTGCTGGATCTCGTCAAGATGTCGGCTTCCCGGGAAGACGAACCTTGCCGTGGCGGCGAGAACCCGGCTGGAGCAGTTCCTGCAGTCCAGCAGGGATTGCTTGCGGCACATATCTTTCCTGCAGCGGGAGCAGGCGACTCGCATGGTGGCCCACTTCTGGACTGAGTGAATGGTGAATGCCTCGAGGGGCCCATGGAGGTGGATGCTGCATGCTTCGCATGTTTCGACCCCGTCGGCGTCGGAGAATATGACTCCCTGGTAACATAGGTACTCGTCGAATCGGCTCCTGTACTTCTCAGCCTTTTCTCCCGGGGTGGGTTTGGTTTGGGTTCGTAGACACATGTTTGTTTGGCAGATGCGAGCTCTCGAATGAGGCAAATTCGATGTGTCGCTGGGTGCCTCGATTGATTGGGGGAGTTAACGGGGAGGGATAGGGGGGAAATGTGGGGTAACAGTGTTAAGGGGGGGATTTTTGCTTTCTTTAATTTATCGGCGTGGACCACCCTAGTGCCCCTTTTCGTCTTGATCCTGACGTTGTTTTTGGGCAGGACCTCGGAAACTTCGTACGTCCCGGTGTATTGGGCGTCGAATTTACCTTTTCTGGGCTCCTTTAGGAGGTAGACTCTGTCGCCCACCGCGACCGTCTGGGGATTTGTGCGTCTGTCGTACAGACTCTTCGATCTGTTCTTTGCCGCTATGAGGTTTTCGCGTGCTTTTCCGATTGTGTCCGTGATTTTTGTTTGCAGTCGCTGGTAGTATTCCTCGTACGATTCGTTGTCGAGCTGGGGGTGCGTTGCGTCGGCCGTGGGTACACGCGCCAGCGAGCCAAAAACTAGTTCGTGGGGGGTAAACGTCGTTGCCTCGTGAACGCTGGTATTGTAGCTCAGCATGGCTAGGTTGAGCCAGTTATTCCAGTCGTTGTTGGCGATGTACTGTTTGAGGTACTCTGTTAGTACGTGGTGGGACCTCTCAATTGACCCATTGCTCTGGGGATGGTAAGCAGTTGTCTGGGCACGGGCGATCTTGAATTTCTTCGCTACCGCCTTCATCAGAGAGCTGGTGAAATTCCTCCCTTGGTCCGTCAGTAGCGCTTTCGGGGCTCCGAATCGGCAGATTAGGTGTTCTACGAAGGCGTCGGCGATTTCGACGGCGCCCATGCCCTTGAGGGGAGCTGCTAGGGAATATTTAGTGAGGAGGTCCTGCATCGTGAGGATGTATTGGTACCCTTCTGGGGTTGGTGGGAGGGGGCCTACGACGTCCATAGATACCTTGTCGAACGCTTTGCCCGGCGTGTCCGTCAATGTCATTGGGAGGCGGGTTTTTACCCTCGTAAGTTTGTGGAGTTGGCAACTGGGGCAATTGTTGACAAATGTCGTGACGTCCGCCTTCAGGGTCCTCCAATAGTACTTTTCTCGTATTCTCTTGTACGTTTTGGTTATTCCTTTGTGGCCGGCGTAGGCGGAGGTGTGATTTTCTACGAGTATCTCTTGCCTTCTGTCCTCCGCCGGAATTTGGACGTCGTGGGAACAGAGGAAAACTTGGAGTGGTAGTTGTGCGAAAATTGCGGTGATTGAGGCCTGGATGTGGTGCCAGGGGATGTTGTCAATCGTGGTTCTGGAGAGAGAAAACGTAGGGAGTTGGAGTTCGGTGACGACATTGTATAGGGAACGGAGGCATTCGTTGACGTCGTCGAGGGAGGCTTCGTGGAACGGGGATCTTTTGACTGGGAGCTGGATTAGTTTAAATGGGCCGATGTTGTCCACCTTGGCTCTATGGAGCACCAATTCTGTGCTGGTGGTGATCTTTCCTAGTCGGAAGAGGTCTGCCGCTCCTGGGTCCGCTGGCCTTCCGTCTTGTGTGATAAAACACACTAGGTTATCGTGCCTCATGATGAGTCTGTCCCGGAGATGGACTATGGTGCGGCGATGTGTGGGGTCCAGTGAGCCTGTTGGTCCGACAACCGTGTCTTCGTGGTCTAGGGTGTCATCGGGATCGTAGGGGGTATGTGGGGGTGGTGACATAGTGGTTTGAGAAGTAGAGGGGGAGGGCGGGCTTGGAAAATAGGGGGTCGTGTTGTGGGGGCTAGTGGGTGTCGAAGTTGCCCCTGGTTTTCCCCCTTCTACGATTGTTTCGGCATCTGGGGAATCTCCGGGTGAGTTGCTTGTTAACCGACGGAGGAACGGGCTCGGAGGGGGTGGTATGGAGCGTCGGCTCCTCGTCCGAGGGGGCGTGAAGTCGTTGTTGTCTCTTGATGTGTCCCCTACGAATGTTGGGTCCGATGCTCGCGACGACGGGGAGAGGGTTGGCTCTTCCGACGTGTCCCCGTAGATTGGTAGGGCTACCGGGTTGCGGGACAACGCATCCGCATTCGAGTTCGCTTTCCCGGGTTTGTAAATAACTTTATATTCGAATTCTGCGAGTTTCAGTCTCCATCGGAGCAGTCGTGAGGTGGGGTCCTTGACCGAAGTCATCCAGACCAACGGGCGATGGTCAGTGATGAGTAGGAATTGGCGACCGTAAATGTATGGTCGGAAATACTGGACGGCGAAGATTATGGCTAGACACTCCTTTTCGATGGTGGAGTAATTGAGTTCGGCTCCGTGTAAGATTCGTGAGGCGTAGGCGATCGGACGGTCATTGCCTACTTCACCCTGGCTCAACACTGCTCCGATGGCGTAACCGGAGGCGTCGCACGTGACGTTAAATGGTTTGTCGAAGTCGGGATATTGAAGTACCGGTTCGGAGCACAGAGCGCAGCGGAGGGTATTGAAGGCCCGTTCTTGGTCGGGCCCCCACGCGAATTTCGTTTCTTTCGTGAGTAGGCGCGTCAGGGGTTTCGAAATTTGCGCGAATTTATTGATAAATCGCCGGTAGTACCCTGCAAGACCGAGGAATTCGCGGACGTTGCGCGTGGATTTGGGTCTCGGGAAATCGCGCACCGCGATCACCTTTTGGGGACACGGTCTGACCCCGCTTTCGCTTATTTGGTGTCCGAGGTACGCTACCTCTTTGAATAGAAATCCGCATTTGGAGGGTTGGAGCTTTAGGTTCGCTTCGCGAAGTCGGCGCGCTAGTTTATCGAATTTCGAGCGGTGTTCCTCCAAGGTTCGAGCGTATATGACGATGTCGTCGAGGTACACGAACAACTCGTTACCCTGGAGGCCCGTTAGGATCGTGTCCATCAATCGCTGGAAGGTAGCCGGCGCGTTTTTCAAGCCGAACGGCATACGGTTATATTGATAGTGACCGAACGGGGTGGAGAAGGCGGTTTTCGCCGCGTCCGCCGATTCCATCCCGATTTGATGGAAGCCGCTAGCCAAATCAAATACGCTGAAATATTTGGCGCTGCCCAGCTGATCGAGTATTTCATTTATGCTGGGCAGCGGGTATGCATCAGCTACCGACTTCTCATTCAGAGCGCGGTAGTCGATTACCATGCGCCATTTTTTGTTGCCGTCGGCGTCCGGCTTCTTGGGTACGATCCACAAGGGGGAATTGTAGGGAGAGCTTGACGGGACCACGATGTCGTTTGTCAGGAGTTCGCGCATTTGTTTATCTATTTCCTCTTTGTGGATCGGTGGATATCGGTATTGCTTGGTGTGAACGGGGATATCGTCTGTGGTTGGTATTTTGTGTGTTAGCGCGTTTGTTTTGCCTAGACGATCCCCCTCGAGATGGAAGAGGTCGTGGTGTTCCTCCAACAGGGAGTTGACGTGGTCAGTCTCGTCTGAATTTAGGTGACCGGTTTTAATTATTTCGCGTAGTTCGTTTACGCGGACTGCAGGGGTCTTCGCGGAGTGATCGGTTACGATCGTCTCGCACAGACGGTCTGTGCGAGTTTTAGAATTTGAGCAAGAAGGAGTGTCCGAAGCGGATTCGGGGCTGTGGTGGGGAGGGACGGTTTCGACCTCTTCTACCTCTAGTGATGGGAGGGAGAAGGTCGCGGTCTTTTCGGAGGCGTTGACGCATCGCAGGTACGCTTTGCCGCAATTGTTCGTGACGAGGCAGTCGCCTAGGAAAACGTGTGGTTCGATTCCCATACGGGGAATGTAGCCTGTCGCGGGACCGTGAACGTGAACGGCGATACATGCGATCGTTCTGGCCTCGATCTGGTGTTCGCGCGCGTTCGAAAACGGTATTCGGACGTTGTTTTTAACGACTTCGTTTTTGGCGAAAGATATTTCGCCCTCGTCCTGGAAGAAGGGGGCGCCAAGGATTCCGTCGACGTTGGAGGGGAGAGTGTCGGGAAAGAGTTGGAACGAGACAGGTACAGAGTCGTTGAGCAGCGCGTCTACTTGACCTAGGGTGGGGATGGTACCTTCCGTGATTCCGTGGACTTGTATGACGTTATCGGAATCGATGGGGACACCCGGTTTTACGCTAGACGCTCTAATGATATTTAGTTCCGAGCCGGTGTCTAAGAGGAGTTCGCACGGAGAGAAGAGTTGTGGCGCGGTGACGTTTACGCGGGGGATCGGGGAGTTGGGCGCGAGATTTATTGCCGAGATGAATCGGGGAGCGTCTCGTGGCGTTCTGCCGTCGGGTGGACCGCGCTTTGAGTCGGGGCCTCCCGTCCGGATGTTGATTTGGGCGGGAGGCGGTCCCCGTTTCCCTGTTTCAATTTGTTATTGTATTCGCGTTTGCGACATTCATGGATGTCGTGACCCGGGTTTTTACAGTATCGACAGAATTTGGGAGACTCCGCGGGGTATTTTTCGCGAGACTCGGAGTGGGGGCTCGGAGGGCGCCGATCGTCTCGCAGCCTGGGGCGCGGGGGTTCGCGGTGAGGGAGTAACGGTCGTGGGGCATCGGACCCCTGGCCTCCAGCCTGAGGAAGGCGCCAGGAGGAAGAAGACGGTTCATGGTACGAGGAGGGCCGCCCCTCGCAGGGCTCTGGCGCGTTCGTTCGCGCCTCCGTGAAGTGTACCCGCCGATAATCGTAGCGGAGGGGTTCGCCGTATCGGCGTTTATCGAGCTCGTATTGCTTGTAGGCATTGATAGCCTCGTTAAAAACCGTGTTCAGGGGCTGGTCACGGAAGGAGCGAACGTCTGTTCGCAGAGTGGGGATAAGTCCTCGAATGAAACTGTCTTTCGTAAGGTTGTCGACCTCGGTTTTGTTGGGGTCGTCTCGGTGACAGTCTAGGATCGCGGTACGTAGATCTTTTACGCGACTTATAAAATCGAGCACGTGCTCCGTTATTCCTTGCGAAATGCTCGCCAGTTCGCCACGGTACTGGTCGACGAAACGGTGGGGGCCTAAGACGTCCTTGAGACGGTTGCAGAGGTCGGCGATGGTGGAACAATCCTCGTCCTCCACGGCGGCGTAGGCGCGACCGCGGAGTTTGTTACAAGCGAGTTTTGTTAGCGTACGTTCCGCGTACGGGGGTATGACTTCGCGGGCGCGTTTACACGCGCGTACGAATTGAAGGACGGTCATGTTACTGCCGTCGAAGGTGGGGATGCATTCGACGGCCTGCTTGACCGTGAAATTCGCGGGATTGGGGCGCGGGGGCTCGCCGAGAAGATTCGGTTCGGAGCCTGGTGTAAAGCGCGGGTTGTTTGAGTCGAGATTTTGGGAGCGAAGATCGTACAGTTCGCGACGCATGGCTCGTAGCTCTTCTTGAAGGGCGGCACTGGGATCGTATGCCCTTCGCGCGGTTTCGAGGGCGGCTGCTTGTTCCCGGAGGGCGGCCTCCTTTTCGGCCAGCTCTAGCTGGAACGCGAAGAGTTCCTCGTTGGTGAGGGGTATGGGCGCGTCTGGGTCCAGTTTCGAATTGTTGGGATCCATTGTGGAATACGGGGGGGGGGGTGCCGTGCGAGATAGGGATACGGAACTCGCAAGATGGAGGCGGCTAGCTCCGAAAGAGAAAAAAAAAGGAAAGGGGCAACCGATCTATTCGGTGATCGTCGTGTCCTACCGACTGCGCCAAATTTCTGTTACGTCCCGGATGGGGGTCGTAACGTGTTTACGGACTTTGACGATCTTCGGTCCACGTGGCACGTACGTCCACGTCTGACCAGGCCCGAATTTTCGGTTGTCCGAGGGAGATAACAAACGGGAACGGGGAATTAGCGAAGTCGCGTTGCTGCTAGAATGGGAACCGCGATTTACGACGCGTAACGGTACTCTTATACAATCGCGAAGGTTCCGGGCGGTCCCTGACGTCACAGTGATCGTGGCACGGCGTGCGAATCGGATTCTTGGGAGGACGGATTATGACGCGATAATCCGTGTTCCTCCGATTGTACCGGGCCCTGGTGGGCTCAGACGTACGAGGGGGAACACCGATTTAAGAGATCTGACAGTTTTTGACGTTTGGTATGCAACTCGGGGAGGTCCGTGCGCGAGAATCCGTGTTCCTCCGATTGTACCGGGCCCTGGTGGGCTCAGACGTACGAGGCGGAACACCGATTTAAGAGGTCTGACAATTTGACGTTTAATGTGTAACTCGGGGAGATCCGTGCGCGAGAATCCGTGTTCCTCCGATTGTACCGGGCCCTGGTGGGCTCAGACGTACGAGGGGGAACACCGATTTAAGAGATCTGACAGTTGTCAGTAGTTAGATCGGCACCTACGTCGTATCGCGCGCACTCACTTACACTTGTGTTTTCTCTCGTCCGTGTCGCGATGGTTTACTTGGGTCTCGCTGCCCTGTCGTCGGACGACAGGGGGAGGGAGCAGATAGGCGGTAGAAAATGGGGTTCTAGTAGTACCACCTCAAGATGAGAGATCGGCGGAGGGCGTAGCGTTCGTAACGCGGGTCGTCGATACTAATATCTTCCAGCGAAGGGAAGTTCGGGACGTAAATGAGAGGCACGAGTCTCCACGGGGGAGGATTCGCGGCGGGACGAACCTCGGACGTTCCGTTTTCCGCGATTTGAGCGTACCGCTCGTATCGTGGATCCTCGGTGTCGATCCCTTCTGGTGGAGGGTAGCTCGGCGTGAACGTGATCGGGACAAGCTTCCACGGTGGAGAACTCGCGGGTTGGCGGGCCTTAGGTCGTTTATCCCGGACGATCCTCTTCGAACTCACGATTCGAACTGTTCCGGTGAATTCGATTTCGCGGAGGATGCGCGGGGGTTTCCGGATCCCGAGATTCCGGTCGTAGGTGGTCCCTTTTCCCTCCCGGAAGAGTCCTCCGAACAATCTCTTGAGCTGGTACTTGCGACCTGCGCGACGCGGCATTCGAAACACTATAAGGACACAACCACACTGACGTAATCGCACAACACAAAGGGAGAACAGAAAAATAAAAGAAAAGAAAATAAGTAAATTAAATCAACGTGTAATAACTAAAAGGAAGTGGCTGAATACAAGATTACGCGATAGCTACGAAAACGAAAATTAAACTAGAGCACTGCACGATGGCGAGATAACGACGCGAACACGATATAAATGAAATAACTAAATATACGGGAATAACTATAACTAAACTTAGGGATTAACGCAATTCGAAATTCGATAAACGAAACTAAAATTAATTAACTATGATATAACAACGCGCACTAAACTAAATTACGAACTAGAATTATAATACAAAAGAAATGAGATAGATGAAATTGAAATGAACAAAACGAATATGGCAAGATGCGGTACGATTAGGTCAGAAGACTAGGAATTAGAAGAGCGAAGTGATTTCAAGAAACTGTTGCGAAGAACTAGAACTAGAAGAGTGAAGCGAATTCAAGAAACTGTTGCGAAGAACTGTCGCAGAGCGCGAATCTTGCCATATTTATAATGGGAGCGCGGACCATAAGAATTCGGTGGAGCGTGACATTAATTGTTCTCGATCATACGATTTATACTATTGTTCTTCGTGTCACTATTATTCGCGAATGTTCGGTAAACACCTGTAATAGCTGTTGCTATGCCAGGGTTCGCTCGCACCGGCGTCTCATGGTTGCGGTTTGATATGAATATGTATGTATATATAAATGTACACTTTGATTGACCCGGGACGAAAATAGAATTAAAATCGGCGTAACGGCCACGATTCGTTCGCGCGAATTATATATCCCGAGAATTTGTTTGTTCGCGCAAATGCTGAAGCAAACGTTGGTACGACGTAACATCAGTGTCAGTGTCAGTGTCAGTGTCAGTGTCAGTGTCAGTGTCAGTGTCAGTGTCAGTGTCAGTGTCAGTGTCAGTGTCAGTGTCAGTGTCAGTGTCAGTGTCAGTGTCAGTGTCAATGTCAATGTCAATGTCAATGTCAATGTCAATGTCAATGTCAATGTCAATGTCAATGTCAATGTCAATGTCAATGTCAATGTCAATGTCAATCTGAATGTCAATGTCAATGTCAATGTCAATGTCAATGTCAATGTCAATGTCAATGTCAATGTCAATGTCAATGTCAATGTCAATGTCAATGTCAATGTCAATGTCAATGTCAATGTCAATGTCAATGTCAATGTCAATGTCAATGTCAATGTCAATGTCAATGTCAATGTCAATGTCAATGTCAATGTCAATGTCAATGTCAATGTCAATGTCAATGTCAATGTCAATGTCAATGTCAATGTCAATGTCAATGTCAATCTGAATGTCAATGTCAATGTCAATGTCAATGTCAATGTCAATGTCAATGTCAATGTCAATGTCAATCTGAATGTCAATGTCAATGTCAATGTCAATGTCAATCTGAATGTCAATCTGAATGTCAATGTCAATGTCAATGTCAATGTCAATCTGAATGTCAATGTCAATGTCAATGTCAATGTCAATGTCAATGTCAATGTCAATGTCAATGTCAATGTCAATCTGAATGTCAATGTCAATGTCTATGTCAATCTGAATGTCAATGTCAATGTCAATGTCAATGTCAATGTCAATGTCAATGTCAATGTCAATGTCAATGTCAATGTCAATGTCAATGTCAATGTCAATCTGAATGTCAATGTCAATGTCAATGTCAATGTCAATGTCAATGTCAATGTCAATGTCAATGTCAATGTCAATGTCAATGTCAATGTCAATGTCAATGTCAATGTCAATGTCAATGTCAATGTCAATGTCAATGTCAATGTCAATGTCAATGTCAATGTCAATGTCAATGTCAATGTCAATGTCAATGTCAATGTCAATGTCAATGTCAATGTCAATGTCAATGTCAATGTCAATGTCAATGTCAATGTCAATGTCAATGTCAATGTCAATGTCAATGTCAATGTCAATGTCAATGTCAATGTCAATGTCAATCTGAATGTCAATGTCAATGTCAATGTCAATGTCAATGTCAATGTCAATGTCAATGTCAATGTCAATGTCAATGTCAATGTCAATGTCAATGTCAATGTCAATGTCAATGTCAATGTCAATGTCAATGTCAATGTCAATGTCAATGTCAATGTCAATGTCAATGTCAATGTCAATGTCAATGTCAATGTCAATGTCAATGTCAATGTCAATGTCAATGTCAATGTCAATGTCAATGTCAATGTCAATGTCAATGTCAATGTCAATGTCAATGTCAATGTCAATGTCAATGTCAATGTCAATGTCAATGTCAATGTCAATGTCAATCTGAATGTCAATGTCAATGTCAATCTGAATGTCAATGTCAATGTCAATGTCATTGTCAATGTCAGTGTCAGTGTCAGTGTCAGTGTCAGTGTCAGTGTCAGTGTCAGTGTCAGTGTCAGTGTCAGTGTCAATGTCAATGTCAATGTCAATGTCAATGTCAATGTCAATGTCAATGTCAACGTCAGTGAAAGTGTCAGTGTCAGTGTCAGTGTCAGTGTCAGTGTCAGTGTCAGTGTCAGTGTCAGTGTCAGTGTCAGTGTCAGTGTCAGTGTCAGTGTCAGTGTCAGTGTCAGTGTCAGTGTCAGTGTCAGTGTCAGTGTCAGTGTCAGTGTCAGTGTCAGTGTCAGTGTCAGTGTCAGTGTCAGTGTCAGTGTCAGTGTCAGTGTCAGTGTCAGTGTCAGTGTCAGTGTCAGTGTCAGTGTCAGTGTCAGTGTCAGTGTCAGTGTCAGTGTCAGTGTCAGTGTCAGTGTCAGTGTCAGTGTCAGTGTCAGTGTCAGTGTCAGTGTCAGTGTCAGTGTCAGTGTCAGTGTCAGTGTCAGTGTCAGTGTCAGTGTCAGTGTCAGTGTCAGTGTCAATGTCAATGTCAATGTCAATGTCAATGTCAATGTCAATGTCAATGTCAATGTCAATGTCAATGTCAATGTCAATGTCAATGTCAATGTCAATGTCAATCTGAATGTCAATGTCAATGTCAATGTCAATGTCAATGTCAATGTCAATGTCAATGTCAATGTCAATGTCAATGTCAATGTCAATGTCAATGTCAATGTCAATGTCAATGTCAATGTCAATGTCAATGTCAATGTCAATGTCAATGTCAATGTCAATGTCAATGTCAATGTCAATGTCAATGTCAATGTCAATGTCAATGTCAATGTCAATGTCAATGTCAATGTCAATGTCAATGTCAATGTCAATGTCAATGTCAATGTCAATGTCAATGTCAATGTCAATGTCAATCTGAATGTCAATGTCAATGTCAATGTCAATGTCAATGTCAATGTCAATGTCAATGTCAATGTCAATCTGAATGTCAATGTCAATGTCAATGTCAATGTCAATCTGAATGTCAATCTGAATGTCAATGTCAATGTCAATGTCAATGTCAATCTGAATGTCAATGTCAATGTCAATGTCAATGTCAATGTCAATGTCAATGTCAATGTCAATGTCAATGTCAATCTGAATGTCAATGTCAATGTCTATGTCAATCTGAATGTCAATGTCAATGTCAATGTCAATGTCAATGTCAATGTCAATGTCAATGTCAATGTCAATGTCAATGTCAATGTCAATGTCAATCTGAATGTCAATGTCAATGTCAATGTCAATGTCAATGTCAATGTCAATGTCAATGTCAATGTCAATGTCAATGTCAATGTCAATGTCAATGTCAATGTCAATGTCAATGTCAATGTCAATGTCAATGTCAATGTCAATGTCAATGTCAATGTCAATGTCAATGTCAATGTCAATGTCAATGTCAATGTCAATGTCAATGTCAATGTCAATGTCAATGTCAATGTCAATGTCAATGTCAATGTCAATGTCAATGTCAATGTCAATGTCAATGTCAATGTCAATGTCAATGTCAATGTCAATGTCAATGTCAATGTCAATGTCAATGTCAATGTCAATGTCAATGTCAATGTCAATCTGAATGTCAATGTCAATGTCAATGTCAATGTCAATGTCAATGTCAATGTCAATGTCAATGTCAATGTCAATGTCAATGTCAATGTCAATGTCAATGTCAATGTCAATGTCAATGTCAATGTCAATGTCAATGTCAATGTCAATGTCAATGTCAATGTCAATGTCAATGTCAATGTCAATGTCAATGTCAATGTCAATGTCAATGTCAATGTCAATGTCAATGTCAATGTCAATGTC
>CAXARU010000171.1:0-63178 GCA_963971365.1 Lasioglossum villosulum
CATGAATCTCCATGAATCTCCATGAATCTCCTCGATGAATCTCCATGAATCTTCATGAATCTCCTGATCCATGAACCTCTATGAATCTCCATGAGTCTCCATGAATATCCTCCATGAATCTCCATGAATCTCCATGAATGTCCATGAATCTCCTGCATGAATCTCCATGAATCTCCATGAATCTCCATGAATGTACATGAATCTCCTGCATGAATCTCCATGAATCTCCATGACTCTCCATGAATCTCCTTGAATCTCCATGAATCTCCATAAATCTCCATGAATCTCCGTGAATCTCCATGAATCTCCATGAATCTCCAAGAATCTCCTCCATGAATCTCCATGAATCTCCATGAATCTCCATGTATCTACATGAATCTCCATGAATCTCCATGAATCTCCATGAATCTTCATGAATCTCCTGATCCATGAATCTCTATGAATCTCCATGAATCTCAATGAATATCCTCCATGAATCTCCATGAATCTCCATGAATCTCCATGATATCCTGTATGAATCTTCACGACTCTCCATGAATCTCCATGCATCTCCATGAATCTCCATGAATCTCCATGAACCTCCTCTATGGATATCCATGAATCTCCATGAATATCCATGAATCTCCATGAATCTTCATGAATCTCCATATATCTCCATGAATCTACATGAATCTCCATGAATCTCCATGAATGTCCTCGATGAATCTCCATGAATCTTCATGAATCTCCTGATCCATGAACCTCTATGAATGTCCATGAATTTCCATGAATGTCCTCCATGAATCTCCATGAATCTCCATGTATCTACATGAATCTCCATGAATCTCCATGAATCTCCATGATATCCTGTATGAATCTTCACGAATCTCCATGAATCTCCATGCATCTCCATGAGTCTCCATGAATCTCCATGAACCTCCTCCATGAATATCCACGAATCTCCATGAATATCCATGAATCTCCTGATCCATGAATCTCTATGAATCTTCATGAATCTCCATGAATATCCTCCATGAATCTCCATGGATCTCCATGAATCTCCATGAATCTCCATGAATCTCCATGCATCTCCATGAATCTCCATGAATCTCTATCAATCCCCATGAATCTCCATGGATCTCCATGTATCTCGTCCGTGAATCTCCATGAATCTCCTCCATGAATCTCCATGAATCTCCATGAATGTCCATGAATCTCCATGAATCTCCATGAGACTCCATGAATCTCCATGAATTTCCATGAATCTCCATGAATCTCCATGAATCTCCATGAATATCCATGAATCTCCTCCATGAATCTCCATGAATCGCATCCATGAATCTTCATGAATCTCCATGAATGTCCATGAATCTCCATGACTCTCCATGAATCTCCTTGAATCTCCATGAATCTCCATGAATCTCCATAAATCTCCATGAATCTCTGTGAATCTCCATGAATCACCATGAATCTCCAAGAATCTCCTCCATGAATCTCCATGAATCTCCATGAATCTCCATGAATCTCCATGAATCTACATGAATCTCCATGAATCTCCATGAATCTCCATGAATCTTCATGAATCTCCTGATCCATGAATCTCTATGAATCTCCATGAATCTCCATGAATATCCTCCATGAATCTCCATGAATCTCCATGAATCTCCATGATATCCTGTATGAATCTTCACGAATCTCCATGAATCTCCATGCATCTCCATGAATCTCCATGAATCTCCATGAACCTCCTCCATGAATATCCACGAATCTCCATGAATATCCATGAATCTCCATGAATCTCCATGCATCTCCATGAATCTCCATGAATCTCTATCAATCCCCATGAATCTCCATGGATCTCCATGTATCTCGTCCGTGAATCTCCATGAATCTTCATGAATCTCCTGATCCATGAATCTCTATGAATCTCCATGAATTTCCATGAATATCCTCCATGAATCTCCATGAATCTCCATGAATCTCCATGAATTTCCATGAATCTCCATGCATCTCCATGAATCTCCATGAATCTCCATGAACCTCCTCCATGAATCTCCATGAATCGCCATGAATATCCATGAATCTCCATGAATCTCCATGAATCTCCATGTATCTCAATGAATCTACATGAATCTCCATGAATCTCCATGAATGTCCTCGATGAATCTCCATGAATCTTCATGAATCACCTGATCCATGAATCTCTATGAATCTCCATGAATTTCCATGAATATCCTCCATGAATCTCCATGAATCTCCATGAATCTCCTCGATGAATCTCCATGAATCTTCATGAATCTCCTGATCCATGAACCTCTATGAATCTCCATGAGTCTCCATGAATATCCTCCATGAATCTCCATGAATCTCCATGAATGTCCATGAATCTCCTGCATGAATCTCCATGAATCTCCATGAATCTCCATGAATGTACATGAATCTCCTGCATGAATCTCCATGAATCTCCATGACTCTCCATGAATCTCCTTGAATCTCCATGAATCTCCATAAATCTCCATGAATCTCCGTGAATCTCCATGAATCTCCATGAATCTCCAAGAATCTCCTCCATGAATCTCCATGAATCTCCATGAATCTCCATGTGTCTACATGAATCTCCATGAATCTCCATGAATCTCCATGAATCTTCATGAATCTCCTGATCCATGAATCTCTATGAATCTCCATGAATCTCAATGAATATCCTCCATGAATCTCCATGAATCTCCATGAATCTCCATGATATCCTGTATGAATCTGCACGAATCTCCATGAATCTCCATGCATCTCCTTGAATCTCCATGAATCTCCATGAACCTCCTCTATGGATCTCCATGAATCTCCATGAATATCCATGAATCTCCATGAATCTTCATGAATCTCCATATATCTCCATGAATCTACATGAATCTCCATGAATCTCCATGAATGTCCTCGATGAATCTCCATGAATCTTCATGAATCTCCTGGTCCATGAACCTCTATGAATGTCCATGAATTTCCATGAATGTCCTCCATGAATCTCCATGAATCTCCATGTATCTACATGAATCTCCATGAATCTCCATGAATCTCCATGATATCCTGTATGAATCTTCACGAATCTCCATGAATCTCCATGCATCTCCATGAATCTCCATGAATCTCCATGAACCTCCTCCATGAATATCCACGAATCTCCATGAATGTCCATGAATCTCCTCCATGAATCTCCTTCATCAATCTCCAAGAATCGACATGAATCTCCATGAATCTCCATGAATCTCCATGAATCTCCATGAATCTCCATGAATCTCTATGAATCTTCATGAATTTCCATGAATCTCCATGAACCCTCATGAACCTCCTCTCTAAATCTCCATGAATCTCCATGAATCTCCATGCATCTCCATGAATCTCCTTGAATCTCCATGAATCTCCATGAATCTCCATGGATCTCCATGTATCTCGTCCGTGAATCTACATGAATCTCCTCCATGAATCTCCATGAATCTCCATGAATGTCCATGAATCTCCATGAATGTCCATGAATCTCCATGAATGTCCATGAATCTCCTGCATGAATCTCCATGAATCTCCATGAATCTCCATGAATGTCCATGAATCTCCTGCATGAATCTCCATGAATCTCCATGAATCTCCATGAATCTCTATGAATCTCCTCGATGAATCTCCATGAATCTTCATGAATCTCCTGATCCATGAATCTCTATGAATCTCCATGAATTTCCATGAATATCCTCCATGAATCTCCATGAATCTCCATGAATCTCCATGAATTTCCATGAATCTCCATGCATCTCCATGAATCTCCATGAATCTCCATGAACCTCCTCCATGAATCTCCATGAATCGCCATGAATATCCATGAATCTCCATGAATCTCCATGAATCTCCATGTATCTCCATGAATCTACATGAATCTCCATGAATCTCCATGAATGTCCTCGATGAATCTCCATGAATCTTCATGAATCACCTGATCCATGAATCTCTATGAATCTCCATGAATTTCCATGAATATCCTCCATGAATCTCCATGAATCTCCATGAATCTCCTCGATGAATCTCCATGAATCTTCATGAATCTCCATGAGTCTCCATGAATATCCTCCATGAATCTCCATGAATCTCCATGAATGTCCATGAATCTCCTGCATGAATCTCCATGAATCTCCATGAATCTCCATGAATGTACATGAATCTCCTGCATGAATCTCCATGAATCTCCATGACTCTCCATGAATCTCCTTGAATCTCCATGAATCTCCATAAATCTCCATGAATCTCCGTGAATCTCCATGAATCTCCATGAATCTCCAAGAATCTCCTCCATGAATCTCCATGAATCTCCATGAATCTCCATGTATCTACATGAATCTCCATGAATCTCCATGAATCTCCATGAATCTTCATGAATCTCCTGATCCATGAATCTCTATGAATCTCCATGAATCTCAATGAATATCCTCCATGAATCTCCATGATATCCTGTATGAATCTTCACGAATCTCCATGAATCTCCATGCATCTCCATGAATCTCCATGAATCTCCATGAACCTCCTCTATGGATATCCATGAATCTCCATGAATATCCATGAATCTCCATGAATCTTCATGAATCTCCATATATCTCCATGAATCTACATGAATCTCCATGAATCTCCATGAATGTCCTCGATGAATCTCCATGAATCTTCATGAATCTCCTGATCCATGAACCTCTATGAATGTCCATGAATTTCCATGAATGTCCTCCATGAATCTCCATGAATCTCCATGAATCTCCATGAATGTCCATGAATCTCCATGAATCTCCATGATATCCTGTATGAATCTCCATGAATGTACATGAATCTCCTGCATGAATCTCCATGAATCTCCATGACTCTCCATGAATCTCCTTGAATCTCCATGAATCTCCATAAATCTCCATGAATCTCCGTGAATCTCCATGAATCTCCATGAATCTCCAAGAATCTCCTCCATGAATCTCCATGAATCTCCATGAATCTCCATGTGTCTACATGAATCTCCATGAATCTCCATGAATCTCCATGAATCTTCATGAATCTCCTGATCCATGAATCTCTATGAATCTCCATGAATCTCAATGAATATCCTCCATGAATCTCCATGAATCTGCATGAATCTCCATGATATCCTGTATGAATCTGCACGAATCTCCATGAATCTCCATGCATCTCCTTGAATCTCCATGAATCTCCATGAACCTCCTCTATGGATCTCCATGAATCTCCATGAATATCCATGAATCTCCATGAATCTTCATGAATCTCCATATATCTCCATGAATCTACATGAATCTCCATGAATCTCCATGAATGTCCTCGATGAATCTCCATGAATCTTCATGAATCTCCTGGTCCATGAACCTCTATGAATGTCCATGAATTTCCATGAATGTCCTCCATGAATCTCCATGAATCTCCATGTATCTACATGAATCTCCATGAATCTCCATGAATCTCCATGATATCCTGTATGAATCTTCACGAATCTCCATGAATCTCCATGCATCTCCATGAATCTCCATGAATCTCCATGAACCTCCTCCATGAATATCCACGAATCTCCATGAATGTCCATGAATCTCCTCCATGAATCTCCTTCATCAATCTCCAAGAATCGACATGAATCTCCATGAATCTCCATGAATCTCCATGAATCTCCATGAATCTCCATGAATCTCTATGAATCTTCATGAATTTCCATGAATCTCCATGAACCCTCATGAACCTCCTCTCTAAATCTCCATGAATCTCCATGAATCTCCATGCATCTCCATGAATCTCCTTGAATCTCCATGAATCTCCATGAATCTCCATGGATCTCCATGTATCTCGTCCGTGAATCTACATGAATCTCCTCCATGAATCTCCATGAATCTCCATGAATGTCCATGAATCTCCATGAATGTCCATGAATCTCCTGCATGAATCTCCATGAATCTCCATGAATCTCCATGAATGTCCATGAATCTCCTGCATGAATCTCCATGAATCTCCATGAATCTCCATGAATCTCTATGAATCTCCTCGATGAATCTCCATGAATCTTCATGAATCTCCTGATCCATGAATCTCTATGAATCTCCATGAATTTCCATGAATATCCTCCATGAATCTCCATGAATCTCCATGAATCTCCATGAATTTCCATGAATCTCCATGCATCTCCATGAATCTCCATGAATCTCCATGAACCTCCTCCATGAATCTCCATGAATCGCCATGAATATCCATGAATCTCCATGAATCTCCATGAATCTCCATGTATCTCCATGAATCTACATGAATCTCCATGAATCTCCATGAATGTCCTCGATGAATCTCCATGAATCTTCATGAATCACCTGATCCATGAATCTCTATGAATCTCCATGAATTTCCATGAATATCCTCCATGAATCTCCATGAATCTCCATGAATCTCCTCGATGAATCTCCATGAATCTTCATGAATCTCCATGAGTCTCCATGAATATCCTCCATGAATCTCCATGAATCTCCATGAATGTCCATGAATCTCCTGCATGAATCTCCATGAATCTCCATGAATCTCCATGAATGTACATGAATCTCCTGCATGAATCTCCATGAATCTCCATGACTCTCCATGAATCTCCTTGAATCTCCATGAATCTCCATAAATCTCCATGAATCTCCGTGAATCTCCATGAATCTCCATGAATCTCCAAGAATCTCCTCCATGAATCTCCATGAATCTCCATGAATCTCCATGTATCTACATGAATCTCCATGAATCTCCATGAATCTCCATGAATCTTCATGAATCTCCTGATCCATGAATCTCTATGAATCTCCATGAATCTCAATGAATATCCTCCATGAATCTCCATGAATCTCCATGAATCTCCATGATATCCTGTATGAATCTTCACGAATCTCCATGAATCTCCATGCATCTCCATGAATCTCCATGAATCTCCATGAACCTCCTCTATGGATATCCATGAATCTCCATGAATATCCATGAATCTCCATGAATCTTCATGAATCTCCATATATCTCCATGAATCTACATGAATCTCCATGAATCTCCATGAATGTCCTCGATGAATCTCCATGAATCTTCATGAATCTCCTGATCCATGAACCTCTATGAATGTCCATGAATTTCCATGAATGTCCTCCATGAATCTCCATGAATCTCCATGTATCTACATGAATCTCCATGAATCTCCATGAATCTCCATGATATCCTGTATGAATCTTCACGAATCTCCATGAATCTCCATGCATCTCCATGAATCTCCATGAATCTCCATGAACCTCCTCCATGAATATCCACGAATCTCCATGAATATCCATGAATCTCCTGATCCATGAATCTCTATGAATCTTCATGAATCTCCATGAATATCCTCCATGAATCTCCATGGATCTCCATGAATCTCCATGAATCTCCATGAATCTCCATGCATCTCCATGAATCTCCATGAATCTCTATCAATCCCCATGAATCTCCATGGATCTCCATGTATCTCGTCCGTGAATCTCCATGAATCTCCTCCATGAATCTCCATGAATCTCCATGAATCTCCATGAGACTCCATGAATCTCCATGAATTTCCATGAATCTCCATGAATCTCCATGAATCTCCATGAATATCCATGAATCTCCTCCATGAATCTCCATGAATGTCCATGAATCTCCATGACTCTCCATGAATCTCCTTGAATCTCCATGAATCTCCATAAATCTCCATGAATCTCTGTGAATCTCCATGAATCACCATGAATCTCCAAGAATCTCCTCCATGAATCTCCATGAATCTCCATGAATCTCCATGTATCTCCATGAATCTACATGAATCTCCATGAATCTCCATGAATCTCCATGAATCTTCATGAATCTCCTGATCCATGAATCTCTATGAATCTCCATGAATCTCCATGAATATCCTCCATGAATCTCCATGAATCTCCATGAATCTCCATGAATCTCCATGATATCCTGTATGAATCTTCACGAATCTCCATGAATCTCCATGCATCTCCATGAATCTCCATGAATCTCCATGAACCTCCTCCATGAATATCCACGAATCTCCATGAATATCCATGAATCTCCATGAATCTCCATGCATCTCCATGAATCTCCATGAATCTCTATCAATCCCCATGAATCTCCATGGATCTCCATGTATCTCGTCCGTGAATCTCCATGAATCTTCATGAATCTCCTGATCCATGAATCTCTATGAATCTCCATGAATTTCCATGAATATCCTCCATGAATCTCCATGAATCTCCATGAATCTCCATGAATTTCCATGAATCTCCATGCATCTCCATGAATCTCCATGAATCTCCATGAACCTCCTCCATGAATCTCCATGAATCGCCATGAATATCCATGAATCTCCATGAATCTCCATGAATCTCCATGTATCTCCATGAATCTACATGAATCTCCATGAATCTCCATGAATGTCCTCGATGAATCTCCATGAATCTTCATGAATCACCTGATCCATGAATCTCTATGAATCTCCATGAATTTCCATGAATATCCTTCATGAATCTCCATGAATCTCCATGAATCTCCTCGATGAATCTCCATGAATCTTCATGAATCTCCTGATCCATGAACCTCTATGAATCTCCATGAGTCTCCATGAATATCCTCCATGAATCTCCATGAATCTCCATGAATGTCCATGAATCTCCTGCATGAATCTCCATGAATCTCCATGAATCTCCATGAATGTACATGAATCTCCTGCATGAATCTCCATGAATCTCCATGACTCTCCATGAATCTCCTTGAATCTCCATGAATCTCCATAAATCTCCATGAATCTCCGTGAATCTCCATGAATCTCCATGAATCTCCAAGAATCTCCTCCATGAATCTCCATGAATCTCCATGAATCTCCATGTGTCTACATGAATCTCCATGAATCTCCATGAATCTCCATGAATCTTCATGAATCTCCTGATCCATGAATCTCTATGAATCTCCATGAATCTCAATGAATATCCTCCATGAATCTCCATGAATCTCCATGAATCTCCATGGTATCCTGTATGAATCTTCACGAATCTCCATGAATCTCCATGCATCTCCATGAATCTCCATGAATCTCCATGAACCTCCTCTATGGATCTCCATGAATCTCCATGAATATCCATGAATCTCCATGAATCTTCATGAATCTCCATATATCTCCATGAATCTACATGAATCTCCATGAATCTCCATGAATGTCCTCGATGAATCTTCATGAATCTCCTGGTCCATGAACCTCTATGAATGTCCATGAATTTCCATGAATGTCCTCCATGAATCTCCATGAATCTCCATGTATCTACATGAATCTCCATGAATCTCCATGAATCTCCATGATATCCTGTATGAATCTTCACGAATCTCCATGAATCTCCATGCATCTCCATGAATCTCCATGAATCTCCATGAACCTCCTCCATGAATATCCACGAATCTCCATGAATGTCCATGAATCTCCATGAATGTCCATGAATCTCCTGCATGAATCTCCATGAATCTCCATGAATCTCCATGAATGTCCATGAATCTCCTGCATGAATCTCCATGAATCTCCATGAATCTCCATGAATCTCTATGAATCTCCTCGATGAATCTCCATGAATCTTAATGAATCTCCTGATCCATGAATCTCTATGAATCTCCATGAATTTCCATGAATATCCTCCATGAATCTCCATGAATCTCCATGAATCTCCACGAATTTCCATGAATCTCCATGCATCTCCATGAATCTCCATGAATCTCCATGAACCTCCTCCATGAATCTCCATGAATCGCCATGAATATCCATGAATCTCCATGAATCTCCATGAATCTCCATGTATCTCCATGAATCTACATGAATCTCCATGAATCTCCATGAATGTCCTCGATGAATCTCCATGAATCTTCATGAATCACCTGATCCATGAATCTCTATGAATCCCCATGAATTTCCATGAATATCCTCCATGAATCTCCATGAATCTCCATGAATCTCCTCGATGAATCTCCATGAATCTTCATGAATCTCCTGATCCATGAACCTCTATGAATCTCCATGAGTCTCCATGAATATCCTCCATGAATCTCCATGAATCTCCATGAATGTCCATGAATCTCCTGCATGAATCTCCATGAATCTCCATGAATCTCCATGAATGTACATGAATCTCCTGCATGAATCTCCATGAATCTCCATGACTCTCCATGAATCTCCTTGAATCTCCATGAATCTCCATAAATCTCCATGAATCTCCGTGAATCTCCATGAATCTCCATGAATCTCCAAGAATCTCCTCCATGAATCTCCATGAATCTCCATGAATCTCCATGTATCTACATGAATCTCCATGAATCTCCATGAATCTCCATGAATCTTCATGAATCTCCTGATCCATGAATCTCTATGAATCTCCATGAATCTCAATGAATATCCTCCATGAATCTCCATGAATCTCCATGAATCTCCATGATATCCTGTATGAATCTTCACGAATCTCCATGAACCTCCTCCATGAATCTCCATGAATCGCCATGAATATCCATGAATCTCCATGAATCTCCATGAATCTCCATGTATCTCCATGAATCTACATGAATCTCCATGAATCTCCATGAATGTCCTCGATGAATCTCCATGAATCTTCATGAATCACCTGATCCATGAATCTCTATGAATCTCCATGAATTTCCATGAATATCCTCCATGAATCTCCATGAATCTCCATGAATCTCCTCGATGAATCTCCATGAATCTTCATGAATCTCCTGATCCATGAACCTCTATGAATCTCCATGAGTCTCCATGAATATCCTCCATGAATCTCCATGAATCTCCATGAATGTCCATGAATCTCCTGCATGAATCTCCATGAATCTCCATGAATCTCCATGAATGTACATGAATCTCCTGCATGAATCTCCATGAATCTCCATGACTCTCCATGAATCTCCTTGAATCTCCATGAATCTCCATAAATCTCCATGAATCTCCGTGAATCTCCATGAATCTCCATGAATCTCCAAGAATCTCCTCCATGAATCTCCATGAATCTCCATGAATCTCCATGTGTCTACATGAATCTCCATGAATCTCCATGAATCTCCATGAATCTTCATGAATCTCCTGATCCATGAATCTCTATGAATCTCCATGAATCTCAATGAATATCCTCCATGAATCTCCATGAATCTCCATGAATCTCCATGGTATCCTGTATGAATCTTCACGAATCTCCATGAATCTCCATGCATCTCCATGAATCTCCATGAATCTCCATGAACCTCCTCTATGGATCTCCATGAATCTCCATGAATATCCATGAATCTCCATGAATCTTCATGAATCTCCATATATCTCCATGAATCTACATGAATCTCCATGAATCTCCATGAATGTCCTCGATGAATCTTCATGAATCTCCTGGTCCATGAACCTCTATGAATGTCCATGAATTTCCATGAATGTCCTCCATGAATCTCTATGAATCTCCATGTATCTACATGAATCTCCATGAATCTCCATGAATCTCCATGATATCCTGTATGAATCTTCACGAATCTCCATGAATCTCCATGCATCTCCATGAATCTCCATGAATCTCCATGAACCTCCTCCATGAATATCCACGAATCTCCATGAATGTCCATGAATCTCCATGAATGTCCATGAATCTCCTGCATGAATCTCCATGAATCTCCATGAATCTCCATGAATGTCCATGAATCTCCTGCATGAATCTCCATGTATCTACATGAATCTCCATGAATCTCCATGAATCTCCATGAATCTTCATGAATCTCCTGATCCATGAATCTCTATGAATCTCCATGAATCTCAATGAATATCCTCCATGAATCTCCATGAATCTCCATGAATCTCCATGATATCCTGTATGAATCTTCACGAATCTCCATGAATCTCCATGAATATCCATGAATCTCCATGAATCTTCATGAATCTCCATATATCTCCATGAATCTACATGAATCTCCATGAATCTCCATGAATGTCCTCGATGAATCTCCATGAATCTTCATGAATCTCCTGATCCATGAACCTCTATGAATGTCCATGAATTTCCATGAATGTCCTCCATGAATCTCCATGAATCTCCATGTATCTACATGAATCTCCATGAATCTCCATGAATCTCCATGATATCCTGTATGAATCTTCACGAATCTCCATGAATCTCCATGCATCTCCATGAATCTCCATGAATCTCCATGAACCTCCTCCATGAATATCCACGAATCTCCATGAATATCCATGAATCTCCTGATCCATGAATCTCTATGAATCTTCATGAATCTCCATGAATATCCTAAATGAATCTCCATGGATCTCCATGAATCTCCATGAATCTCCATGAATCTCCATATATCTCCATGAATCTACATGAATCTCCATGAATCTCCATGAATGTCCTCGATGAATCTCCATGAATCTTCATGAATCTCCTGATCCATGAACCTCTATGAATGTCCATGAATTTCCATGAATATCCTCCATGAATCTCCATGAATCTCCATGAATCTCCATGAATTTCCATGAATCTCCATGCATCTCCATGAATCTCCATGAATCTCCATGAACCTCCTCCATGAATCTCCATGAATCGCCATGAATATCCATGAATCTCCATGAATCTCCATGAATCTCCATGTATCTCCATGAATCTACATGAATCTCCATGAATCTCCATGAATGTCCTCGATGAATCTCCATGAATCTTCATGAATCTCCTGATCCATGAACCTCTATGAATGTCCATGAATTTCCATGAATATCCTCCATGAATCTCCATGAATCTCCATGAATCTCCATGAATTTCCATGAATCTCCATGCATCTCCATGAATCTCCATGAATCTCCATGAACCTCCTCCATGAATCTCCATGAATCGCCATGAATATCCATGAATCTCCATGAATCTCCATGAATCTCCATGTATCTCCATGAATCTACATGAATCTCCATGAATCTCCATGAATGTCCTCGATGAATCTCCATGAATCTTCATGAATCACCTGATCCATGAATCTCTATGAATCTCCATGAATTTCCATGAATATCCTTCATGAATCTCCATGAATCTCCATGAATCTCCTCGATGAATCTCCATGAATCTTCATGAATCTCCTGATCCATGAACCTCTATGAATCTCCATGAGTCTCCATGAATATCCTCCATGAATCTCCATGAATCTCCATGAATGTCCATGAATCTCCTGCATGAATCTCCATGAATCTCCATGAATCTCCATGAATGTACATGAATCTCCTGCATGAATCTCCATGAATCTCCATGACTCTCCATGAATCTCCTTGAATCTCCATGAATCTCCATAAATCTCCATGAATCTCCGTGAATCTCCATGAATCTCCATGAATCTCCAAGAATCTCCTCCATGAATCTCCATGAATCTCCATGAATCTCCATGTGTCTACATGAATCTCCATGAATCTCCATGAATCTCCATGAATCTTCATGAATCTCCTGATCCATGAATCTCTATGAATCTCCATGAATCTCAATGAATATCCTCCATGAATCTCCATGAATCTCCATGAATCTCCATGGTATCCTGTATGAATCTTCACGAATCTCCATGAATCTCCATGCATCTCCATGAATCTCCATGAATCTCCATGAACCTCCTCTATGGATCTCCATGAATCTCCATGAATATCCATGAATCTCCATGAATCTTCATGAATCTCCATATATCTCCATGAATCTACATGAATCTCCATGAATCTCCATGAATGTCCTCGATGAATCTTCATGAATCTCCTGGTCCATGAACCTCTATGAATGTCCATGAATTTCCATGAATGTCCTCCATGAATCTCCATGAATCTCCATGTATCTACATGAATCTCCATGAATCTCCATGAATCTCCATGATATCCTGTATGAATCTTCACGAATCTCCATGAATCTCCATGCATCTCCATGAATCTCCATGAATCTCCATGAATGTCCATGAATCTCCTGCATGAATCTCCATGAATCTCCATGAATCTCCATGAATCTCTATGAATCTCCTCGATGAATCTCCATGAATCTTAATGAATCTCCTGATCCATGAATCTCTATGAATCTCCATGAATTTCCATGAATATCCTCCATGAATCTCCATGAATCTCCATGAATCTCCACGAATTTCCATGAATCTCCATGCATCTCCATGAATCTCCATGAATCTCCATGAACCTCCTCCATGAATCTCCATGAATCGCCATGAATATCCATGAATCTCCATGAATCTCCATGAATCTCCATGTATCTCCATGAATCTACATGAATCTCCATGAATCTCCATGAATGTCCTCGATGAATCTCCATGAATCTTCATGAATCACCTGATCCATGAATCTCTATGAATCCCCATGAATTTCCATGAATATCCTCCATGAATCTCCATGAATCTCCATGAATCTCCTCGATGAATCTCCATGAATCTTCATGAATCTCCTGATCCATGAACCTCTATGAATCTCCATGAGTCTCCATGAATATCCTCCATGAATCTCCATGAATCTCCATGAATGTCCATGAATCTCCTGCATGAATCTCCATGAATCTCCATGAATCTCCATGAATGTACATGAATCTCCTGCATGAATCTCCATGAATCTCCATGACTCTCCATGAATCTCCTTGAATCTCCATGAATCTCCATAAATCTCCATGAATCTCCGTGAATCTCCATGAATCTCCATGAATCTCCAAGAATCTCCTCCATGAATCTCCATGAATCTCCATGAATCTCCATGTATCTACATGAATCTCCATGAATCTCCATGAATCTCCATGAATCTTCATGAATCTCCTGATCCATGAATCTCTATGAATCTCCATGAATCTCAATGAATATCCTCCATGAATCTCCATGAATCTCCATGAATCTCCATGATATCCTGTATGAATCTTCACGAATCTCCATGAACCTCCTCCATGAATCTCCATGAATCGCCATGAATATCCATGAATCTCCATGAATCTCCATGAATCTCCATGTATCTCCATGAATCTACATGAATCTCCATGAATCTCCATGAATGTCCTCGATGAATCTCCATGAATCTTCATGAATCACCTGATCCATGAATCTCTATGAATCTCCATGAATTTCCATGAATATCCTCCATGAATCTCCATGAATCTCCATGAATCTCCTCGATGAATCTCCATGAATCTTCATGAATCTCCTGATCCATGAACCTCTATGAATCTCCATGAGTCTCCATGAATATCCTCCATGAATCTCCATGAATCTCCATGAATGTCCATGAATCTCCTGCATGAATCTCCATGAATCTCCATGAATCTCCATGAATGTACATGAATCTCCTGCATGAATCTCCATGAATCTCCATGACTCTCCATGAATCTCCTTGAATCTCCATGAATCTCCATAAATCTCCATGAATCTCCGTGAATCTCCATGAATCTCCATGAATCTCCAAGAATCTCCTCCATGAATCTCCATGAATCTCCATGAATCTCCATGTGTCTACATGAATCTCCATGAATCTCCATGAATCTCCATGAATCTTCATGAATCTCCTGATCCATGAATCTCTATGAATCTCCATGAATCTCAATGAATATCCTCCATGAATCTCCATGAATCTCCATGAATCTCCATGGTATCCTGTATGAATCTTCACGAATCTCCATGAATCTCCATGCATCTCCATGAATCTCCATGAATCTCCATGAACCTCCTCTATGGATCTCCATGAATCTCCATGAATATCCATGAATCTCCATGAATCTTCATGAATCTCCATATATCTCCATGAATCTACATGAATCTCCATGAATCTCCATGAATGTCCTCGATGAATCTTCATGAATCTCCTGGTCCATGAACCTCTATGAATGTCCATGAATTTCCATGAATGTCCTCCATGAATCTCTATGAATCTCCATGTATCTACATGAATCTCCATGAATCTCCATGAATCTCCATGATATCCTGTATGAATCTTCACGAATCTCCATGAATCTCCATGCATCTCCATGAATCTCCATGAATCTCCATGAACCTCCTCCATGAATATCCACGAATCTCCATGAATGTCCATGAATCTCCATGAATGTCCATGAATCTCCTGCATGAATCTCCATGAATCTCCATGAATCTGCATGAATGTCCATGAATCTCCTGCATGAATCTCCATGTATCTACATGAATCTCCATGAATCTCCATGAATCTCCATGAATCTTCATGAATCTCCTGATCCATGAATCTCTATGAATCTCCATGAATCTCAATGAATATCCTCCATGAATCTCCATGAATCTCCATGAATCTCCATGATATCCTGTATGAATCTTCACGAATCTCCATGAATCTCCATGAATATCCATGAATCTCCATGAATCTTCATGAATCTCCATATATCTCCATGAATCTACATGAATCTCCATGAATCTCCATGAATGTCCTCGATGAATCTCCATGAATCTTCATGAATCTCCTGATCCATGAACCTCTATGAATGTCCATGAATTTCCATGAATGTCCTCCATGAATCTCCATGAATCTCCATGTATCTACATGAATCTCCATGAATCTCCATGAATCTCCATGATATCCTGTATGAATCTTCACGAATCTCCATGAATCTCCATGCATCTCCATGAATCTCCATGAATCTCCATGAACCTCCTCCATGAATATCCACGAATCTCCATGAATATCCATGAATCTCCTGATCCATGAATCTCTATGAATCTTCATGAATCTCCATGAATATCCTAAATGAATCTCCATGGATCTCCATGAATCTCCATGAATCTCCATGAATCTCCATGCATCTCCATGAATCTCCATGAATCTCTATCAATCCCCATGAATCTCCATGGATCTCCATGTATCTCGTCCGTGAATCTCCATGAATCTCCTCCATGAATCTCCATGAATCTCCATGAATCTCCATGAATCTCCATGAATCTCCATGAGACTCCATGAATCTCCATGAATTTCCATGAATCTCCATGAATCTCCATGAATCTCCATGAATATCCATGAATCTCCTCCATGAATCTCCATGAATGTCCATGAATCTCCATGACTCTCCATGAATCTCCTTGAATCTCCATGAATCTCCATAAATCTCCATGAATCTCTGTGAATCTCCATGAATCACCATGAATCTCCAAGAATCTCCTCCATGAATCTCCATGAATCTCCATGAATCTCCATGTATCTCCATGAATCTACATGAATCTCCATGAATCTCCATGAATCTCCATGAATCTTCATGAATCTCCTGATCCATGAATCTCTATGAATCTCCATGAATCTCCATGAATATCCTCCATGAATCTCCATGAATCTCCATGAATCTCCATGAATCTCCATGATATCCTGTATGAATCTTCACGAATCTCCATGAATCTCCATGCATCTCCATGAATCTCCATGAATCTCCATGAACCTCCTCCATGAATATCCACGAATCTCCATGAATATCCATGAATCTCCATGAATCTCCATGCATCTCCATGAATCTCCATGAATCTCTATCAATCCCCATGAATCTCCATGGATCTCCATGTATCTCGTCCGTGAATCTCCATGAATCTTCATGAATCTCCTGATCCATGAATCTCTATGAATCTCCATGAATTTCCATGAATATCCTCCATGAATCTCCATGAATCTCCATGAATCTCCATGAATTTCCATGAATCTCCATGCATCTCCATGAATCTCCATGAATCTCCATGAACCTCCTCCATGAATCTCCATGAATCGCCATGAATATCCATGAATCTCCATGAATCTCCATGAATCTCCATGTATCTCCATGAATCTACATGAATCTCCATGAATCTCCATGAATGTCCTCGATGAATCTCCATGAATCTTCATGAATCACCTGATCCATGAATCTCTATGAATCTCCATGAATTTCCATGAATATCCTCCATGAATCTCCATGAATCTCCATGAATCTCCTCGATGAATCTCCATGAATCTTCATGAATCTCCTGATCCATGAACCTCTATGAATCTCCATGCGTCTCCATGAATATCCTCCATGAATCTCCATGAATCTCCATGAATGTACATGAATCTCCTGCATGAATCTCCATGAATCTCCATGACTCTCCATGAATCTCCTTGAATCTCCATGAATCTCCATAAATCTCCATGAATCTCCGTGAATCTCCATGAATCTCCATGAATCTCCAAGAATCTCCTCCATGAATCTCCATGAATCTCCATGAATCTCCATGTATCTACATGAATCTCCATGAATCTCCATGAATCTCCATGAATCTTCATGAATCTCCATGAACCTCCTCCATGAATCTCCATGAATCGCCATGCATAACAATGAATCTCCATGAATCTCCATGAATCTCCATGTATCTCCATGAATCTACATGAATCTCCATGAATCTCCATGAATGTCCTCGATGAATCTCCATGAATCTTCATGAATCACCTGATCCATGAATCTCTATGAATCCCCATGAATTTCCATGAATATCCTCCATGAATCTCCATGAATCTCCATGAATCTCCTCGATGAATCTCCATGAATCTTCATGAATCTCCTGATCCATGAACCTCTATGAATCTCCATGAGTCTCCATGAATATCCTCCATGAATCTCCATGAATCTCCATGAATGTCCATGAATCTCCTGCATGAATCTTCATGAATCTCCATGAATCTCCATGAATGTACATGAATCTCCTGCATGAATCTCCATGAATCTCCATGACTCTCCATGAATCTCCTTGAATCTCCATGAATCTCCATAAATCTCCATGAATCTCCGTGAATCTCCATGAATCTCCATGAATCTCCAAGAATCTCCTCCATGAATCTCCATGAATCTCCATGAATCTCCATGTATCTACATGAATCTCCATGAATCTCCATGAATCTCCATGAATCTTCATGAATCTCCTGATCCATGAATCTCTATGAATCTCCATGAATCTCAATGAATATCCTCCATGAATCTCCATGAATCTCCATGAATCTCCATGATATCCTGTATGAATCTTCACGAATCTCCATGAACCTCCTCCATGAATCTCCATGAATCGCCATGAATATCCATGAATCTCCATGAATCTCCATGAATCTCCATGTATCTCCATGAATCTACATGAATCTCCATGAATCTCCATGAATGTCCTCGATGAATCTCCATGAATCTTCATGAATCACCTGATCCATGAATCTCTATGAATCTCCATGAATTTCCATGAATATCCTCCATGAATCTCCATGAATCTCCATGAATCTCCTCGATGAATCTCCATGAATCTTCATGAATCTCCTGATCCATGAACCTCTATGAATCTCCATGAGTCTCCATGAATATCCTCCATGAATCTCCATGAATCTCCATGAATGTCCATGAATCTCCTGCATGAATCTCCATGAATCTCCATGAATCTCCATGAATGTACATGAATCTCCTGCATGAATCTCCATGAATCTCCATGACTCTCCATGAATCTCCTTGAATCTCCATGAATCTCCATAAATCTCCATGAATCTCCGTGAATCTCCATGAATCTCCATGAATCTCCAAGAATCTCCTCCATGAATCTCCATGAATCTCCATGAATCTCCATGTGTCTACATGAATCTCCATGAATCTCCATGAATCTCCATGAATCTTCATGAATCTCCTGATCCATGAATCTCTATGAATCTCCATGAATCTCAATGAATATCCTCCATGAATCTCCATGAATCTCCATGAATTTCCATGGTATCCTGTATGAATCTTCACGAATCTCCATGAATCTCCATGCATCTCCATGAATCTCCATGAATCTCCATGAACCTCCTCTATGGATCTCCATGAATCTCCATGAATATCCATGAATCTCCATGAATCTTCATGAATCTCCATATATCTCCATGAATCTACATGAATCTCCATGAATCTCCATGAATGTCCTCGATGAATCTTCATGAATCTCCTGGTCCATGAACCTCTATGAATGTCCATGAATTTCCATGAATGTCCTCCATGAATCTCTATGAATCTCCATGTATCTACATGAATCTCCATGAATCTCCATGAATCTCCATGATATCCTGTATGAATCTTCACGAATCTCCATGAATCTCCATGCATCTCCATGAATCTCCATGAATCTCCATGAACCTCCTCCATGAATATCCACGAATCTCCATGAATGTCCATGAATCTCCATGAATGTCCATGAATCTCCTGCATGAATCTCCATGAATCTCCATGAATCTCCATGAATGTCCATGAATCTCCTGCATGAATCTCCATGAATCTCCATGAATCTCCATGAATCTCTATGAATCTCCTCGATGAATCTCCATGAATCTTAATGAATCTCCTGATCCATGAATCTCTATGAATCTCCATGAATTTCCATGAATATCCTCCATGAATCTCCATGAATCTCCTTGAATCTCCACGAATTTCCATGAATCTCCATGCATCTCCATGAATCTCCATGAATCTCCATGAACCTCCTCCATGAATCTCCATGAATCGCCATGAATATCCATGAATCTCCATGAATCTCCATGAATCTCCATGAATCTCCTCGATGAATCTCCATGAATCTTCATGAATCTCCTGATCCATGAACCTCTATGAATCTCCATGAGTCTCCATGAATATCCTCCATGAATCTCCATGAATCTCCATGAATGTCCATGAATCTCCTGCATGAATCTCCATGAATCTCCATGAATCTCCATGAATGTACATGAATCTCCTGCATGAATCTCCATGAATCTCCATGACTCTCCATGAATCTCCTTGAATCTCCATGAATCTCCATAAATCTCCATGAATCTCCGTGAATCTCCATGAATCTCCATGAATCTCCAAGAATCTCCTCCATGAATCTCCATGAATCTCCATGAATCTCCATGTATCTACATGAATCTCCATGAATCTCCATGAATCTCCATGAATCTTCATGAATCTCCTGATCCATGAATCTCTATGAATCTCCATGAATCTCAATGAATATCCTCCATGAATCTCCATGAATCTCCATGAATCTCCATGATATCCTGTATGAATCTTCACGAATCTCCATGAATCTCCATGCATCTCCATGAATCTCCATGAATCTCCATGAAACTCCTCTATGGATCTCCATGAATCTCCATGAATATCCATGAATCTCCATGAATCTTCATGAATCTCCATATATCTCCATGAATCTACATGAATCTCCATGAATCTCCATGAATGTCCTCGATGAATCTCCATGAATCTTCATGAATCTCCTGATCCATGAACCTCTATGAATGTCCATGAATTTCCATGAATGTCCTCCATGAATCTCCATGAATCTCCATGTATCTACATGAATCTCCATGAATCTCCATGAATCTCCATGATATCCTGTATGAATCTTCACGAATCTCCATGAATCTCCATGCATCTCCATGAATCTCCATGAATCTCCATGAACCTCCTCCATGAATATCCACGAATCTCCATGAATATCCATGAATCTCCTGATCCATGAATCTCTATGAATCTTCATGAATCTCCATGAATATCCTAAATGAATCTCCATGGATCTCCATGAATCTCCATGAATCTCCATGAATCTCCATGCATCTCCATGAATCTCCATGAATCTCTATCAATCCCCATGAATCTCCATGGATCTCCATGTATCTCGTCCGTGAATCTCCATGAATCTCCTCCATGAATCTCCATGAATCTCCATGAATGTCCATGAATCTCCATGAATCTCCATGAGACTCCATGAATCTCCATGAATTTCCATGAATCTCCATGAATCTCCATGAATCTCCATGAATATCCATGAATCTCCTCCATGAATCTCCATGAATCACATCCATGAATCTTCATGAATCTCCATGAATGTCCATGAATCTCCATGACTCTCCATGAATCTCCTTGAATCTCCATGAATCTCCATAAATCTCCATGAATCTCTGTGAATCTCCATGAATCACCATGAATCTCCAAGAATCTCCTCCATGAATCTCCATGAATCTCCATGAATCTCCATGTATCTCCATGAATCTACATGAATCTCCATGAATCTCCATGAATCTCCATGAATCTTCATGAATCTCCTGATCCATGAATCTCTATGAATCTCCATGAATCTCCATGAATATCCTCCATGAATCTCCATGAATCTCCATGAATCTCCATGAATCTCCATGATATCCTGTATGAATGTTCACGAATCTCCATGAATCTCCATGCATCTCCATGAATCTCCATGAATCTCCATGAACCTCCTCCATGAATATCCACGAATCTCCACGAATATCCATGTATCTCCTAGTCCATGAATCTCTATGAGTCTTCATGAATCTCCATGAATATCCTCCATGAATCTCGATGGATCTCCATGAATCTCCATGAATCTCCATGAATCTCCATGCATCTCCATGAATTTCCATGAATCTCCATGAATCCTCATGAACCTCCTCTCTAAATCTCCATGAATCTCCATGAATCTCCATGAATCTCCATGAATCTCCATGTATCTCCATGAATCTACATGAATCTCCATGAATCTCCATGAATCTCCTCCATGAATCTCCATGAATCTCCATGTATCTACATGAATCTCCATGAATCTCCATGAATCTCCATGATATCCTGTATGAATCTTCACGAATCTCCATGAATCTCCATGCATCTCCATGAATCTCCATGAATCTCCATGAACCTCCTCCATGAATATCCACGAATCTCCATGAATGTCCATGAATCTCCATGAATGTCCATGAATCTCCTGCATGAATCTCCATGAATCTCCATGAATCTCCATGAATGTCCATGAATCTCCTGCATGAATCTCCATGAATCTCCATGAATCTCCATGAATCTCTATGAATCTCCTCGATGAATCTCCATGAATCTTAATGAATCTCCTGATCCATGAATCTCTATGAATCTCCATGAATTTCCATGAATATCCTCCATGAATCTCCATGAATCTCCATGAATCTCCACGAATTTCCATGAATCTCCATGCATCTCCATGAATCTCCATGAATCTCCATGAATCTCCATGAACCTCCTCCATGAATCTCCATGAATCGCCATGAATATCCATGAATCTCCATGAATCTCCATGAATCTCCATGTATCTCCATGAATCTACATGAATCTCCATGAATCTCCATGAATGTCCTCGATGAATCTCCATGAATCTTCATGAATCACCTGATCCATGAATCTCTATGAATCTCCATGAATTTCCATGAATATCCTCCATGAATCTCCATGAATCTCCATGAATCTCCTCGATGAATCTCCATGAATCTTCATGAATCTCCTGATCCATGAACCTCTATGAATCTCCATGCGTCTCCATGAATATCCTCCATGAATCTCCATGAATCTCCATGAATGTACATGAATCTCCTGCATGAATCTCCATGAATCTCCATGACTCTCCATGAATCTCCTTGAATCTCCATGAATCTCCATAAATCTCCATGAATCTCCGTGAATCTCCATGAATCTCCATGAATCTCCAAGAATCTCCTCCATGAATCTCCATGAATCTCCATGAATCTCCATGTATCTACATGAATCTCCATGAATCTCCATGAATCTCCATGAATCTTCATGAATCTCCATGAACCTCCTCCATGAATCTCCATGAATCGCCATGCATAACAATGAATCTCCATGAATCTCCATGAATCTCCATGTATCTCCATGAATCTACATGAATCTCCATGAATCTCCATGAATGTCCTCGATGAATCTCCATGAATCTTCATGAATCACCTGATCCATGAATCTCTATGAATCCCCATGAATTTCCATGAATATCCTCCATGAATCTCCATGAATCTCCATGAATCTCCTCGATGAATCTCCATGAATCTTCATGAATCTCCTGATCCATGAACCTCTATGAATCTCCATGAGTCTCCATGAATATCCTCCATGAATCTCCATGAATCTCCATGAATGTCCATGAATCTCCTGCATGAATCTTCATGAATCTCCATGAATCTCCATGAATGTACATGAATCTCCTGCATGAATCTCCATGAATCTCCATGACTCTCCATGAATCTCCTTGAATCTCCATGAATCTCCATAAATCTCCATGAATCTCCGTGAATCTCCATGAATCTCCATGAATCTCCAAGAATCTCCTCCATGAATCTCCATGAATCTCCATGAATCTCCATGTATCTACATGAATCTCCATGAATCTCCATGAATCTCCATGAATCTTCATGAATCTCCTGATCCATGAATCTCTATGAATCTCCATGAATCTCAATGAATATCCTCCATGAATCTCCATGAATCTCCATGAATCTCCATGATATCCTGTATGAATCTTCACGAATCTCCATGAACCTCCTCCATGAATCTCCATGAATCGCCATGAATATCCATGAATCTCCATGAATCTCCATGAATCTCCATGTATCTCCATGAATCTACATGAATCTCCATGAATCTCCATGAATGTCCTCGATGAATCTCCATGAATCTTCATGAATCACCTGATCCATGAATCTCTATGAATCTCCATGAATTTCCATGAATATCCTCCATGAATCTCCATGAATCTCCATGAATCTCCTCGATGAATCTCCATGAATCTTCATGAATCTCCTGATCCATGAACCTCTATGAATCTCCATGAGTCTCCATGAATATCCTCCATGAATCTCCATGAATCTCCATGAATGTCCATGAATCTCCTGCATGAATCTCCATGAATCTCCATGAATCTCCATGAATGTACATGAATCTCCTGCATGAATCTCCATGAATCTCCATGACTCTCCATGAATCTCCTTGAATCTCCATGAATCTCCATAAATCTCCATGAATCTCCGTGAATCTCCATGAATCTCCATGAATCTCCAAGAATCTCCTCCATGAATCTCCATGAATCTCCATGAATCTCCATGTGTCTACATGAATCTCCATGAATCTCCATGAATCTCCATGAATCTTCATGAATCTCCTGATCCATGAATCTCTATGAATCTCCATGAATCTCAATGAATATCCTCCATGAATCTCCATGAATCTCCATGAATTTCCATGGTATCCTGTATGAATCTTCACGAATCTCCATGAATCTCCATGCATCTCCATGAATCTCCATGAATCTCCATGAACCTCCTCTATGGATCTCCATGAATCTCCATGAATATCCATGAATCTCCATGAATCTTCATGAATCTCCATATATCTCCATGAATCTACATGAATCTCCATGAATCTCCATGAATGTCCTCGATGAATCTTCATGAATCTCCTGGTCCATGAACCTCTATGAATGTCCATGAATTTCCATGAATGTCCTCCATGAATCTCTATGAATCTCCATGTATCTACATGAATCTCCATGAATCTCCATGAATCTCCATGATATCCTGTATGAATCTTCACGAATCTCCATGAATCTCCATGCATCTCCATGAATCTCCATGAATCTCCATGAACCTCCTCCATGAATATCCACGAATCTCCATGAATGTCCATGAATCTCCATGAATGTCCATGAATCTCCTGCATGAATCTCCATGAATCTCCATGAATCTCCATGAATGTCCATGAATCTCCTGCATGAATCTCCATGAATCTCCATGAATCTCCATGAATCTCTATGAATCTCCTCGATGAATCTCCATGAATCTTAATGAATCTCCTGATCCATGAATCTCTATGAATCTCCATGAATTTCCATGAATATCCTCCATGAATCTCCATGAATCTCCTTGAATCTCCACGAATTTCCATGAATCTCCATGCATCTCCATGAATCTCCATGAATCTCCATGAACCTCCTCCATGAATCTCCATGAATCGCCATGAATATCCATGAATCTCCATGAATCTCCATGAATCTCCATGAATCTCCTCGATGAATCTCCATGAATCTTCATGAATCTCCTGATCCATGAACCTCTATGAATCTCCATGAGTCTCCATGAATATCCTCCATGAATCTCCATGAATCTCCATGAATGTCCATGAATCTCCTGCATGAATCTCCATGAATCTCCATGAATCTCCATGAATGTACATGAATCTCCTGCATGAATCTCCATGAATCTCCATGACTCTCCATGAATCTCCTTGAATCTCCATGAATCTCCATAAATCTCCATGAATCTCCGTGAATCTCCATGAATCTCCATGAATCTCCAAGAATCTCCTCCATGAATCTCCATGAATCTCCATGAATCTCCATGTATCTACATGAATCTCCATGAATCTCCATGAATCTCCATGAATCTTCATGAATCTCCTGATCCATGAATCTCTATGAATCTCCATGAATCTCAATGAATATCCTCCATGAATCTCCATGAATCTCCATGAATCTCCATGATATCCTGTATGAATCTTCACGAATCTCCATGAATCTCCATGCATCTCCATGAATCTCCATGAATCTCCATGAAACTCCTCTATGGATCTCCATGAATCTCCATGAATATCCATGAATCTCCATGAATCTTCATGAATCTCCATATATCTCCATGAATCTACATGAATCTCCATGAATCTCCATGAATGTCCTCGATGAATCTCCATGAATCTTCATGAATCTCCTGATCCATGAACCTCTATGAATGTCCATGAATTTCCATGAATGTCCTCCATGAATCTCCATGAATCTCCATGTATCTACATGAATCTCCATGAATCTCCATGAATCTCCATGATATCCTGTATGAATCTTCACGAATCTCCATGAATCTCCATGCATCTCCATGAATCTCCATGAATCTCCATGAACCTCCTCCATGAATATCCACGAATCTCCATGAATATCCATGAATCTCCTGATCCATGAATCTCTATGAATCTTCATGAATCTCCATGAATATCCTAAATGAATCTCCATGGATCTCCATGAATCTCCATGAATCTCCATGAATCTCCATGCATCTCCATGAATCTCCATGAATCTCTATCAATCCCCATGAATCTCCATGGATCTCCATGTATCTCGTCCGTGAATCTCCATGAATCTCCTCCATGAATCTCCATGAATCTCCATGAATGTCCATGAATCTCCATGAATCTCCATGAGACTCCATGAATCTCCATGAATTTCCATGAATCTCCATGAATCTCCATGAATCTCCATGAATATCCATGAATCTCCTCCATGAATCTCCATGAATCACATCCATGAATCTTCATGAATCTCCATGAATGTCCATGAATCTCCATGACTCTCCATGAATCTCCTTGAATCTCCATGAATCTCCATAAATCTCCATGAATCTCTGTGAATCTCCATGAATCACCATGAATCTCCAAGAATCTCCTCCATGAATCTCCATGAATCTCCATGAATCTCCATGTATCTCCATGAATCTACATGAATCTCCATGAATCTCCATGAATCTCCATGAATCTTCATGAATCTCCTGATCCATGAATCTCTATGAATCTCCATGAATCTCCATGAATATCCTCCATGAATCTCCATGAATCTCCATGAATCTCCATGAATCTCCATGATATCCTGTATGAATGTTCACGAATCTCCATGAATCTCCATGCATCTCCATGAATCTCCATGAATCTCCATGAACCTCCTCCATGAATATCCACGAATCTCCACGAATATCCATGTATCTCCTAGTCCATGAATCTCTATGAGTCTTCATGAATCTCCATGAATATCCTCCATGAATCTCGATGGATCTCCATGAATCTCCATGAATCTCCATGAATCTCCATGCATCTCCATGAATTTCCATGAATCTCCATGAATCCTCATGAACCTCCTCTCTAAATCTCCATGAATCTCCATGAATCTCCATGAATCTCCATGAATCTCCATGTATCTCCATGAATCTACATGAATCTCCATGAATCTCCATGAATCTCCTCCATGAATCTCCATGAATCTCCATGTATCTACATGAATCTCCATGAATCTCCATGAATCTCCATGATATCCTGTATGAATCTTCACGAATCTCCATGAATCTCCATGCATCTCCATGAATCTCCATGAATCTCCATGAACCTCCTCCATGAATATCCACGAATCTCCATGAATGTCCATGAATCTCCATGAATGTCCATGAATCTCCTGCATGAATCTCCATGAATCTCCATGAATCTCCATGAATGTCCATGAATCTCCTGCATGAATCTCCATGAATCTCCATGAATCTCCATGAATCTCTATGAATCTCCTCGATGAATCTCCATGAATCTTAATGAATCTCCTGATCCATGAATCTCTATGAATCTCCATGAATTTCCATGAATATCCTCCATGAATCTCCATGAATCTCCATGAATCTCCACGAATTTCCATGAATCTCCATGCATCTCCATGAATCTCCATGAATCTCCATGAACCTCCTCCATGAATCTCCATGAATCGCCATGAATATCCATGAATATCCATGAATCTCCATGAATCTCCATGTATCTCCATGAATCTACATGAATCTCCATGAATCTCCATGAATGTCCTCGATGAATCTCCATGAATCTTCATGAATCACCTGATCCATGAATCTCTATGAATCCCCATGAATTTCCATGAATATCCTCCATGAATCTCCATGAATCTCCATGAATCTCCTCGATGAATCTCCATGAATCTTCATGAATCTCCTGATCCATGAACCTCTATGAATCTCCATGAGTCTCCATGAATATCCTCCATGAATCTCCATGAATCTCCATGAATGTCCATGAATCTCCTGCATGAATCTCCATGAATCTCCATGAATCTCCATGAATGTACATGAATCTCCTGCATGAATCTCCATGAATCTCCATGACTCTCCATGAATCTCCTTGAATCTCCATGAATCTCCATAAATCTCCATGAATCTCCGTGAATCTCCATGAATCTCCATGAATCTCCTCCATGAATATCCACGAATCTCCATGAATGTCCATGAATCTCCATGAATGTCCATGTATCTCCTGCATGAATCTCCATGAATCTCCATGAATCTCCATGAATGTCCATGAATCTCCTGCATGAATCTCCATGAATCTCCATGAATCTCCATGAATCTCTATGAATCTCCTCGATGAATCTCCATGAATCTTAATGAATCTCCTGATCCATGAATCTCTATGAATCTCCATGAATTTCCATGAATATCCTCCATGAATCTCCATGAATCTCCATGAATCTCCACGAATTTCCATGAATCTCCATGCATCTCCATGAATCTCCATGAATCTCCATGAACCTCCTCCATGAATCTCCATGAATCGCCATGAATATCCATGAATCTCCATGAATCTCCATGAATCTCCATGTATCTCCATGAATCTACATGAATCTCCATGAATCTCCATGAATGTCCTCGATGAATCTCCATGAATCTTCATGAATCACCTGATCCATGAATCTCTATGAATCCCCATGAATTTCCATGAATATCCTCCATGAATCTCCATGAATCTCCATGAATCTCCTCGATGAATCTCCATGAATCTTCATGAATCTCCTGATCCATGAACCTCTATGAATCTCCATGAGTCTCCATGAATATCCTCCATGAATCTCCATGAATCTCCATGAATGTCCATGAATCTCCTGCATGAATCTCCATGAATCTCCATGAATCTCCATGAATGTAAATGAATCTCCTGCATGAATCTCCATGAATCTCCATGACTCTCCATGAATCTCCTTGAATCTCCATGAATCTCCATAAATCTCCATGAATCTCCGTGAATCTCCATGAATCTCCATGAATCTCCAAGAATCTCCTCCATGAATCTCCATGAATCTCCATGAATCTCCATGTATCTACATGAATCTCCATGAATCTCCATGAATCTCCATGAATCTTCATGAATCTCCTGATCCATGAATCTCTATGAATCTCCATGAATCTCAATGAATATCCTCCATGAATCTCCATGAATCTCCATGAATCTCCATGATATCCTGTATGAATCTTCACGAATCTCCATGAATCTCCATGCATCTCCATGAATCTCCATGAATCTCCATGAAACTCCTCTATGGATCTCCATGAATCTCCATGAATATCCATGAATCTCCATGAATCTTCATGAATCTCCATATATCTCCATGAATCTACATGAATCTCCATGAATCTCCATGAATGTCCTCGATGAATCTCCATGAATCTTCATGAATCTCCTGATCCATGAACCTCTATGAATGTCCATGAATTTCCATGAATGTTCTCCATGAATCTCCATGAATCTCCATGTATCTACATGAATCTCCATGAATCTCCATGAATCTCCATGATATCCTGTATGAATCTTCACGAATCTCCATGAATCTCCATGCATCTCCATGAATCTCCATGAATCTCCATGAACCTCCTCCATGAATATCCACGAATCTCCATGAATATCCATGAATCTCCTGATCCATGAATCTCTATGAATCTTCATGAATCTCCATGAATATCCTAAATGAATCTCCATGGATCTCCATGAATCTCCATGAATCTCCATGAATCTCCATGCATCTCCATGAATCTCCATGAATCTCTATCAATCCCCATGAATCTCCATGGATCTCCATGTATCTCGTCCGTGAATCTCCATGAATCTCCTCCATGAATCTCCATGAATCTCCATGAATGTCCATGAATCTCCATGAATCTCCATGAGACTCCATGAATCTCCATGAATTTCCATGAATCTCCATGAATCTCCATGAATCTCCATGAATATCCATGAATCTCCTCCATGAATCTCCATGAATCACATCCATGAATCTTCATGAATCTCCATGAATGTCCATGAATCTCCATGACTCTCCATGAATCTCTATGAATCTCCATGAATCTCCATGAATATCCTCCATGAATCTCCATGAATCTCCATGAATCTCCATGAATCTCCATGATATCCTGTATGAATGTTCACGAATCTCCATGAATCTCCATGCATCTCCATGAATCTCCATGAATCTCCATGAACCTCCTCCATGAATATCCACGAATCTCCACGAATATCCATGTATCTCCTGGTCCATGAATCTCTATGAGTCTTCATGAATCTCCATGAATATCCTCCATGAATCTCGATGGATCTCCATGAATCTCCATGAATCTCCATGAATCTCCATGCATCTCCATGAATTTCCATGAATCTCCATGAATCCTCATGAACCTCCTCTCTAAATCTCCATGAATCTCCATGAATCTCCATGAATCTCCATGAATCTCCATGTATCTCCATGAATCTACATGAATCTCCATGAATCTCCATGAATCTCCTCCATGAATCTCCATAAATCTCCTCCATGAATCTCCACGAATCTCCATGAATGTCCATGAATCACCATGAATCTCCATGAGTCTCCATGAATCTCCATGAATTTGCAAGAATCTCCATGAATGTCCATGAATCTCCTCCATGAATCTCCATGAATCTACATGGATATTCATGAATCTCCATGATATCCTGTATGAATCTTCACGAATCTCCATGAATCTCCATGAATCTTCATGAATCTCCTAATCCATGAACCTCTATGAATCTCCATGAATCTCCATGAATATCCTCCATGAATCTCCATGAAGATCCATGAATGTCCATGAATCTCCTCCATGAATCTCCTGTATGAATCTCCATGAATCTCCATGAATCTCCATGAATCTCCATGAATCTCCTCCATGAATCTCCTTCATCAATCTCCAAGAATCGACATGAATCTCCATGAATCTCCATGAATCTCCATGAATTTGCATGAATCTCCATGAACCCTCATGAACCTCCTCTCTAAATCTCCATGAATCTCCATGAATCTCCATGCATCTCCATGAATCTCCTTGAATCTCCATGAATCTCCATGAATCTCCATGGATCTCCATGTATCTCGTCCGTGAATCTACATGAATCTCCTCCATGAATCTCCATGAATCTCCATGAATGTCCATGAATCTCCATGAATATCCATGTATCTCCTGGTCCATGAATCTCTATGAATCTTCATGAATCTCCATGAATATCCTCCATGAATCTCCATGGATCTCCATGAATCTCCATGAATCTCCATGAATCTCCATGAATCTCCATGCATCTCCATGAATTTCCATGAATCTCCATGAATCCTCATGAACCTCCTCTCTAAATCTCCATGAATCTCCATGAATCTCCATGAATCTCCATGAATCTCCATGTATCTCCATGAATCTACATGAATCTCCATGAATCTCCATGAATCTCCATGAATCTCCTCCATGAATCTCCACGAATCTCCATGAATGTCCATGAATCACCATGAATTTGCAAGAATCTCCATGAATGTCCATGAATCTCCTCCATGAATCTCCATGAATCTACATGGATGTTCATGAATCTCCATGATATCCTGTATGAATCTTCACGAATCTCCATGAATCTCCATGAATCTTCATGAATCTCCTAATCCATGAACCTCTATGAATCTCCATGAATCTCCATGAATATCCTCCATGAATCTCCATGAATCTCCATGAATGTCCATGAATCTCCTCCATGAATCTCCTGTATGAATCTCCATGAATCTCCATGAATCTCCATGAATCTCCATGAATCTCCTCCATGAATCTCCTTCATCAATCTCCAAGAATCGACATGAATCTCCATGAATCTCCATGAATCTCCATGAATCTCCATGAATCTCCATGAATCTCTATGAATCTTCATGAATTTCCATGAATCTCCATGAACCCTCAAGAACCTCCTCTCTAAATCTCCATGAATCTCCATGAATCTCCATGCATCTCCATGAATCTCCTTGAATCTCCATGAATCTCCATGGATCTCCATGTATCTCGTCCGTGAATCTACATGAATCTCCTCCATGAATCTCCATGAATCTCCATGAATGTCCATGAATCTCCATGAATGTCCATGAATCTCCTGCATGAATCTCCATGAATCTCCATGAATCTCCATGAATGTCCATGAATCTCCTGCATGAATCTCCATGAATCTCCATGAATCTCCATGAATCTCTATGAATCTCCTCGATGAATCTCCATGAATCTTCATGAATCTCCTGATCCATGAATCTCTATGAATCTCCATGAATTTCCATGAATATCCTCCATGAATCTCCATGAATCTCCATGAATCTCCATGAATTTCCATGAATCTCCATGCATCTCCATGAATCTCCATGAATCGCCATGAACCTCCTCCATGAATCTCCATGAATCGCCATGAATATCCATGAATCTCCATGAATCTCCATGAATCTCCATGTATCTCCATGAATCTACATGAATCTCCATGAATCTCCATGAATGTCCTCGATGAATCTCCATGAATCTTCATGAATCACCTGATCCATGAATCTCTATGAATCTCCATGAATTTCCATGAATATCCTCCATGAATCTCCATGAATCTCCATGAATCTCTATGAATTTCCATGAATCTCCATGTATCTCCATGAATCTCCATGAATCTCCATGAATATCCATGAATCTCCTCCATGAATCTCCATGAATCACATCCATGAATCTTCATGAATCTCCATGAAGGTCCATGAATCTCCATGACTCTCCATGAATCTCCTTGAATCTCCATGAATCTCCATAAATCTCCATGAATCTCTGTGAATCTCCATGAATCACCATGAATCTCCAAGAATCTCCTCCATGAATCTCCATGAATCTCCATGAATCTCCATGTATCTCCATGAATCTACATGAATCTCCATGAATCTCCATGAATCTCCATGAATCTTCATGAATCTCCTGATCCATGAATCTCTATGAATCTCCATGAATCTCCATGAATATCCTCCATGAATCTCCATGAATCTCCATGAATCTCCATGAATCTCCATGATATCCTGTATGAATCTTCACGAATCTCCATGAATCTCCATGCATCTCCATGAATCTCCATGAATCTCCATGAACCTCCTCCATGAATATCCACGAATCTCCATGAATATCCATGAATCTCCATGAATCTCCATGCATCTCCATGAATCTCCATGAATCTCTATCAATCCCCATGAATCTCCATGGATCTCCATGTATCTCGTCCGTGAATCTCCATGAATCTTCATGAATCTCCTGATCCATGAATCTCTATGAATATCCATGAATTTCCATGAATATCATCCATGAATCTCCATGAATCTCCATGAATCTCCATGAATTTCCATGAATCTCCATGCATCTCCATGAATCTCCATGAATCTCCATGAACCTCCTCCATGAATCTCCATGAATCGCCATGAATATCCATGAATCTCCATGAATCTCCATGAATCTCCATGTATCTCCATGAATCTACATGAATCTCCATGAATCTCCATGAATGTCCTCGATGAATCTCCATGAATCTTCATGAATCACCTGATCCATGAATCTCTATGAATCTCCATGAATTTCCATGAATATCCTCCATGAATCTCCATGAATCTCCATGAATCTCCTCGATGAATCTCCATGAATCTTCATGAATCTCCTGATCCATGAACCTCTATGAATCTCCATGCGTCTCCATGAATATCCTCCATGAATCTCCATGAATCTCCATGAATGTACATGAATCTCCTGCATGAATCTCCATGAATCTCCATGACTCTCCATGAATCTCCTTGAATCTCCATGAATCTCCATAAATCTCCATGAATCTCCGTGAATCTCCATGAATCTCCATGAATCTCCAAGAATCTCCTCCATGAATCTCCATGAATCTCCATGAATCTCCATGTATCTACATGAATCTCCATGAATCTCCATGAATCTCCATGAATCTTCATGAATCTCCTGATCCATGAATCTCTATGAATCTCCATGAATCTCAATGAATATCCTCCATGAATCTCCATGAATCTCCATGAATCTCCATGATATCCTGTATGAATCTTCACGAATCTCCATGAATCTCCATGCATCTCCATGAATCTCCATGAATCTCCATGAAACTCCTCTATGGATCTCCATGAATCTCCATGAATATCCATGAATCTCCATGAATCTTCATGAATCTCCATATATCTCCATGATTCTACATGAATCTCCATGAATCTCCATGAATGTCCTCGATGAATCTCCATGAATCTTCATGAATCTCCTGATCCATGAACCTCTATGAATGTCCATGAATTTCCATGAATGTCCTCCATGAATCTCCATGAATCTCCATGTATCTACATGAATCTCCATGAATCTCCATGAATCTCCATGATATCCTGTATGAATCTTCACGAATCTCCATGAATCTCCATGCATCTCCATGAATCTCCATGAATCTCCATGAACCTCCTCCATGAATATCCACGAATCTCCATGAATATCCATGAATCTCCTGATCCATGAATCTCTATGAATCTTCATGAATCTCCATGAATATCCTAAATGAATCTCCATGGATCTCCATGAATCTCCATGAATCTCCATGAATCTCCATGCATCTCCATGAATCTCCATGAATCTCTATCAATCCCCATGAATCTCCATGGATCTCCATGTATCTCGTCCGTGAATCTCCATGAATCTCCTCCATGAATCTCCATGAATCTCCATGAATGTCCATGAATCTCCATGAATCTCCATGAGACTCCATGAATCTCCATGAATTTCCATGAATCTCCATGAATCTCCATGAATCTCCATGAATGTACATGAATCTCCTGCATGAATCTCCATGAATCTCCATGACTCTCCATGAATCTCCTTGAATCTCCATGAATCTCCATAAATCTCCATGAATCTCCGTGAATCTCCATGAATCTCCATGAATCTCCAAGAATCTCCTCCATGAATCTCCATGAATCTCCATGAATCTCCATGTATCTACATGAATCTCCATGAATCTCCATGAATCTCCATGAATCTTCATGAATCTCCTGATCCATGAATCTCTATGAATCTCCATGAATCTCCATGAATCTCCATGAAACTTCTCTATGGATCTCCATGAATCTCCATGAATATCCATGAATCTCCATGAATCTTCATGAATCTCCATATATCTCCATGAATCTACATGAATCTCCATGAATCTCCATGAATGTCCTCGATGAATCTCCATGAATCTTCATGAATCTCCTGATCCATGAACCTCTATGAATGTCCATGAATTTCCATGAATGTCCTCCATGAATCTCCATGAATCTCCATGTATCTACATGAATCTCCATGAATCTCCATGAATCTCCATGATATCCTGTATGAATCTTCACGAATCTCCATGAATCGCCATGCATCTCCATGAATCTCCATGAATCTCCATGAACCTCCTCCATGAATATCCACGAATCTCCATGAATATCCATGAATCTCCTGATCCATGAATCTCTATGAATCTTCATGAATCTCCATGAATATCCTAAATGAATCTCCATGGATCTCCATGAATCTCCATGAATCTCCATGAATCTCCATGCATCTCCATGAATCTCCATGAATCTCTATCAATCCCCATGAATCTCCATGGATCTCCATGTATCTCGTCCGTGAATCTCCATGAATCTCCTCCATGAATCTCCATGAATCTCCATGAATCTCCATGAGACTCCATGAATCTCCATGAATTTCCATGAATCTCCATGAATCTCCATGAATCTCCATGAATATCCATGAATCTCCTCCATGAATCTCCATGAATCACATCCATGAATCTTCATGAATCTCCATGAATGTCCATGAATCTCCATGACTCTCCATGAATCTCCTTGAATCTCCATGAATCTCCATAAATCTCCATGAATCTCTGTGAATCTCCATGAATCACCATGAATCTCCAAGAATCTCCTCCATGAATCTCCATGAATCTCCATGAATCTCCATGTATCTCCATGAATCTACATGAATCTCCATGAATCTCCATGAGTCTCCATGAATCTTCATGAATCTCCTGATCCATGAATCTCTATGAATCTCCATGAATCTCCATGAATATCCTCCATGAATCTCCATGAATCTCCATGAATCTCCATGAATCTCCATGATATCCTGTATGAATGTTCACGAATCTCCATGAATCTCCATGCATCTCCATGAATCTCCATGAATCTCCATGAACCTCCTCCATGAATATCCACGAATCTCCACGAATATCCATGTATCTCCTGGTCCATGAATCTCTATGAGTCTTCATGAATCTCCATGAATATCCTCCATGAATCTCGATGGATCTCCATGAATCTCCATGAATCTCCATGAATCTCCATGCATCTCCATGAATTTCCATGAATCTCCATGAATCCTCATGAACCTCCTCTCTAAATCTCCATGAATCTCCATGAATCTCCATGAATCTCCATGAATCTCCATGTATCTCCATGAATCTACATGAATCTCCATGAATCTCCATGAATCTCCTCCATGAATCTCCATAAATCTCCTCCATGAATCTCCACGAATCTCCATGAATGTCCATGAATCACCATGAATCTCCATGAGTCTCCATGAATCTCCATGAATTTGCAAGAATCTCCATGAATGTCCATGAATCTCCTCCATGAATCTCCATGAATCTACATGGATATTCATGAATCTCCATGATATCCTGTATGAATCTTCACGAATCTCCATGAATCTCCATGAATCTTCATGAATCTCCTAATCCATGAACCTCTATGAATCTCCATGAATCTCCATGAATATCCTCCATGAATCTCCATGAATCTCCATGAATGTCCATGAATCTCCTCCATGAATCTCCTGTATGAATCTCCATGAATCTCCATGAATCTCCATGAATCTCCATGAATCTCCTCCATGAATCTCCTTCATCAATCTCCAAGAATCGACATGAATCTCCATGAATCTCCATGAATCTCCATGAATTTGCATGAATCTCCATGAACCCTCATGAACCTCCTCTCTAAATCTCCATGAATCTCCATGAATCTCCATGCATCTCCATGAATCTCCTTGAATCTCCATGAATCTCCATGAATCTCCATGGATCTCCATGTATCTCGTCCGTGAATCTACATGAATCTCCTCCATGAATCTCCATGAATCTCCATGAATGTCCATGAATCTCCATGAATATCCATGTATCTCCTGGTCCATGAATCTCTATGAATCTTCATGAATCTCCATGAATATCCTCCATGAATCTCCATGAATCTACATGAATCTCCATGAATCTCCATGAATGTCCTCGATGAATCTCCATGAATCTTCATGAATCACCTGATCCATGAATCTCTATGAATCTCCATGAATTTCCATGAATATCCTCCATGAATCTCCATGAATCTCCATGAATCTCCTCGATGAATCTCCATGAATCTTCATGAATCTCCTGATCCATGAACCTCTATGAATCTCCATGCGTCTCCATGAATATCCTCCATGAATCTCCATGAATCTCCATGAATGTCCATGAATCTCCTGCATGAATCTCCATGAATCTCCATGAATCTCCATGAATGTACATGAATCTCCTGCATGAATCTCCATGAATCTCCATGACTCTCCATGAATCTCCTTGAATCTCCATGAATCTCCATAAATCTCCATGAATCTCCGTGAATCTCCATGAATCTCCATGAATCTCCAAGAATCTCCTCCATGAATCTCCATGAATCTCCATGAATCTCCATGTGTCTACATGAATCTCCATGAATCTCCATGAATCTTCATGAATCTCCTGATCCATGAATCTCTATGAATCTCCATGAATCTCAATGAATATCCTCCATGAATCTCCATGAATCTCCATGAATCTCCATGATATCCTGTATGAATCTTCACGAATCTCCATGAATCTCCATGCATCGCCATGAATCTCCATGAATCTCCATGAACCTCCTCTATGGATCTCCATGAATCTCCATGAATATCCATGAATCTCCATGAATCTTCATGAATCTCCATATATCTCCATGAATCTACATGAATCTCCATGAATCTCCATGAATGTCCTCGATGAATCTTCATGAATCTCCTGGTCCATGAACCTCTATGAATGTCCATGAATTTCCATGAATGTCCTCCATGAATCTCCATGAATCTCCATGTATCTACATGAATCTCCATGAATCTCCATGAATCTCCATGATATCCTGTATGAATCTTCACGAATCTCCATGAATCTCCATGCATCTCCATGAATCTCCATGAATCTCCATGAACCTCCTCCATGAATATCCACGAATCTCCATGAATGTCCATGAATCTCCATGAATGTCCATGAATCTCCTGCATGAATCTCCATGAATCTCCATGAATCTCCATGAATGTCCATGAATCTCCTGCATGAATCTCCATGAATCTCCATGAATCTCCATGAATCTCTATGAATCTCCTCGATGAATCTCCATGAATCTTAATGAATCTCCTGATCCATGAATCTCTATGAATCTCCATGAATTTCCATGAATATCCTCCATGAATCTCCATGAATCTCCATGAGACTCCATGAATCTCCATGAATTTCCATGAATCTCCATGAATCTCCATGAATCTCCATGAATGTACATGAATCTCCTGCATGAATCTCCATGAATCTCCATGACTCTCCATGAATCTCCTTGAATCTCCATGAATCTCCATAAATCTCCATGAATCTCCGTGAATCTCCATGAATCTCCATGAATCTCCAAGAATCTCCTCCATGAATCTCCATGAATCTCCATGAATCTCCATGTATCTACATGAATCTCCATGAATCTCCATGAATCTCCATGAATCTTCATGAATCTCCTGATCCATGAATCTCTATGAATCTCCATGAATCTCAATGAATATCCTCCATGAATCTCCATGAATCTCCATGAATCTCCATGATATCCTGTATGAATCTTCACGAATCTCCATGAATCTCCATGCATCTCCATGAATCTCCATGAATCTCCATGAAACTCCTCTATGGATCTCCATGAATCTCCATGAATATCCATGAATCTCCATGAATCTTCATGAATCTCCATATATCTCCATGAATCTACATGAATCTCCATGAATCTCCATGAATGTCCTCGATGAATCTCCATGAATCTTCATGAATCTCCTGATCCATGAACCTCTATGAATGTCCATGAATTTCCATGAATGTCCTCCATGAATCTCCATGAATCTCCATGTATCTACATGAATCTCCATGAATCTCCATGAATCTCCTTGATATCCTGTATGAATCTTCACGAATCTCCATGAATCTCCATGCATCTCCATGAATCTCCATGAATCTCCATGAACCTCCTCCATGAATATCCACGAATCTCCATGAATATCCATGAATCTCCTGATCCATGAATCTCTATGAATCTTCATGAATCTCCATGAATATCCTAAATGAATCTCCATGGATCTCCATGAATCTCCATGAATCTCCATGAATCTCCATGCATCTCCATGAATCTCCATGAATCTCTATCAATCCCCATGAATCTCCATGGATCTCCATGTATCTCGTCCGCGAATCTCCATGAATCTCCTCCATGAATCTCCATGAATCTCCATGAATGTCCATGAATCTCCATGAATCTCCATGAGACTCCATGAATCTCCATGAATTTCCATGAATCTCCATGAATCTCCATGAATCTCCATGAATATCCATGAATCTCCTCCATGAATCTCCATGAATCACATCCATGAATCTTCATGAATCTCCATGAATGTCCATGAATCTCCATGACTCTCCATGAATCTCCTTGAATCTCCATGAATCTCCATAAATCTCCATGAATCTCTGTGAATCTCCATGAATCACCATGAATCTCCAAGAATCTCCTCCATGAATCTCCATGAATCTCCATGAATCTCCATGTATCTCCATGAATCTACATGAATCTCCATGAATCTCCATGAATCTCCATGAATCTTCATGAATCTCCATGATATCCTGTATGAATGTTCACGAATCTCCATGAATCTCCATGCATCTCCATGAATCTCCATGAATCTCCATGAACCTCCTCCATGAATATCCACGAATCTCCACGAATATCCATGTATCTCCTGGTCCATGAATCTCTATGAGTCTTCATGAATCTCCATGAATATCCTCCATGAATCTCGATGGATCTCCATGAATCTCCATGAATCTCCATGAATCTCCATGCATCTCCATGAATTTCCATGAATCTCCATGAATCCTCATGAACCTCCTCTCTAAATCTCCATGAATCTCCATGAATCTCCATGAATCTCCATGAATCTTCATGAATCTCCATATATCTCCATGAATCTACATGAATCTCCATGAATCTCCATGAATGTCCTCGATGAATCTCCATGAATCTTCATGAATCTCCTGATCCATGAACCGCTATGAATGTCCATGAATTTCCATGAATGTCCTCCATGAATCTCCATGAATCTCCATGTATCTACATGAATCTCCATGAATCTCCATGAATCTCCATGATATCCTGTATGAATCTTCACGAATCTCCATGAATCGCCATGCATCTCCATGAATCTCCATGAATCTCCATGAACCTCCTCCATGAATATCCACGAATCTCCATGAATATCCATGAATCTCCTGATCCATGAATCTCTATGAATCTTCATGAATCTCCATGAATATCCTAAATGAATCTCCATGGATCTCCATGAATCTCCATGAATCTCCATGAATCTCCATGCATCTCCATGAATCTCCATGAATCTCTATCAATCCCCATGAATCTCCATGGATCTCCATGTATCTCGTCCGTGAATCTCCATGAATCTCCTCCATGAATCTCCATGAATCTCCATGAATCTCCATGAGACTCCATGAATCTCCATGAATTTCCATGAATCTCCATGAATCTCCATGAATCTCCATGAATATCCATGAATCTCCTCCATGAATCTCCATGAATCACATCCATGAATCTTCATGAATCTCCATGAATGTCCATGAATCTCCATGACTCTCCATGAATCTCCTTGAATCTCCATGAATCTCCATAAATCTCCATGAATCTCTGTGAATCTCCATGAATCACCATGAATCTCCAAGAATCTCCTCCATGAATCTCCATGAATCTCCATGAATCTCCATGTATCTCCATGAATCTACATGAATCTCCATGAATCTCCATGAATCTCCATGAATCTTCATGAATCTCCTGATCCATGAATCTCTATGAATCTCCATGAATCTCCATGAATATCCTCCATGAATCTCCATGAATCTCCATGAATCTCCATGAATCTCCATGATATCCTGTATGAATGTTCACGAATCTCCATGAATCTCCATGCATCTCCATGAATCTCCATGAATCTCCATGAACCTCCTCCATGAATATCCACGAATCTCCACGAATATCCATGTATCTCCTGGTCCATGAATCTCTATGAGTCTTCATGAATCTCCATGAATATCCTCCATGAATCTCGATGGATCTCCATGAATCTCCATGAATCTCCATGAATCTCCATGCATCTCCATGAATTTCCATGAATCTCCATGAATCCTCATGAACCTCCTCTCTAAATCTCCATGAATCTCCATGAATCTCCATGAATCTCCATGAATCTCCATGTATCTCCATGAATCTACATGAATCTCCATGAATCTCCATGAATCTCCTCCATGAATCTCCATAAATCTCCTCCATGAATCTCCACGAATCTCCATGAATGTCCATGAATCACCATGAATCTCCATGAGTCTCCATGAATCTCCATGAATTTGCAAGAATCTCCATGAATGTCCATGAATCTCCTCCATGAATCTCCATGAATCTACATGGATATTCATGAATCTCCATGATATCCTGTATGAATCTTCACGAATCTCCATGAATCTCCATGAATCTTCATGAATCTCCTAATCCATGAACCTCTATGAATCTCCATGAATCTCCATGAATATCCTCCATGAATCTCCATGAATCTCCATGAATGTCCATGAATCTCCTCCATGAATCTCCTGTATGAATCTCCATGAATCTCCATGAATCTCCATGAATCTCCATGAATCTCCTCCATGAATCTCCTTCATCAATCTCCAAGAATCGACATGAATCTCCATGAATCTCCATGAATCTCCATGAATTTGCATGAATCTCCATGAACCCTCATGAACCTCCTCTCTAAATCTCCATGAATCTCCATGAATCTCCATGCATCTCCATGAATCTCCTTGAATCTCCATGAATCTCCATGAATCTCCATGGATCTCCATGTATCTCGTCCGTGAATCTACATGAATCTCCTCCATGAATCTCCATGAATCTCCATGAATGTCCATGAATCTCCATGAATATCCATGTATCTCCTGGTCCATGAATCTCTATGAATCTTCATGAATCTCCATGAATATCCTCCATGAATCTCCATGAATCTACATGAATCTCCATGAATCTCCATGAATGTCCTCGATGAATCTCCATGAATCTTCATGAATCACCTGATCCATGAATCTCTATGAATCTCCATGAATTTCCATGAATATCCTCCATGAATCTCCATGAATCTCCATGAATCTCCTCGATGAATCTCCATGAATCTTCATGAATCTCCTGATCCATGAACCTCTATGAATCTCCATGCGTCTCCATGAATATCCTCCATGAATCTCCATGAATCTCCATGAATGTCCATGAATCTCCTGCATGAATCTCCATGAATCTCCATGAATCTCCATGAATGTACATGAATCTCCTGCATGAATCTCCATGAATCTCCATGACTCTCCATGAATCTCCTTGAATCTCCATGAATCTCCATAAATCTCCATGAATCTCCGTGAATCTCCATGAATCTCCATGAATCTCCAAGAATCTCCTCCATGAATCTCCATGAATCTCCATGAATCTCCATGTGTCTACATGAATCTCCATGAATCTCCATGAATCTTCATGAATCTCCTGATCCATGAATCTCTATGAATCTCCATGAATCTCAATGAATATCCTCCATGAATCTCCATGAATCTCCATGAATCTCCATGATATCCTGTATGAATCTTCACGAATCTCCATGAATCTCCATGCATCGCCATGAATCTCCATGAATCTCCATGAACCTCCTCTATGGATCTCCATGAATCTCCATGAATATCCATGAATCTCCATGAATCTTCATGAATCTCCATATATCTCCATGAATCTACATGAATCTCCATGAATCTCCATGAATGTCCTCGATGAATCTTCATGAATCTCCTGGTCCATGAACCTCTATGAATGTCCATGAATTTCCATGAATGTCCTCCATGAATCTCCATGAATCTCCATGTATCTACATGAATCTCCATGAATCTCCATGAATCTCCATGATATCCTGTATGAATCTTCACGAATCTCCATGAATCTCCATGCATCTCCATGAATCTCCATGAATCTCCATGAACCTCCTCCATGAATATCCACGAATCTCCATGAATGTCCATGAATCTCCATGAATGTCCATGAATCTCCTGCATGAATCTCCATGAATCTCCATGAATCTCCATGAATGTCCATGAATCTCCTGCATGAATCTCCATGAATCTCCATGAATCTCCATGAATCTCTATGAATCTCCTCGATGAATCTCCATGAATCTTAATGAATCTCCTGATCCATGAATCTCTATGAATCTCCATGAATTTCCATGAATATCCTCCATGAATCTCCATGAATCTCCATGAGACTCCATGAATCTCCATGAATTTCCATGAATCTCCATGAATCTCCATGAATCTCCATGAATGTACATGAATCTCCTGCATGAATCTCCATGAATCTCCATGACTCTCCATGAATCTCCTTGAATCTCCATGAATCTCCATAAATCTCCATGAATCTCCGTGAATCTCCATGAATCTCCATGAATCTCCAAGAATCTCCTCCATGAATCTCCATGAATCTCCATGAATCTCCATGTATCTACATGAATCTCCATGAATCTCCATGAATCTCCATGAATCTTCATGAATCTCCTGATCCATGAATCTCTATGAATCTCCATGAATCTCAATGAATATCCTCCATGAATCTCCATGAATCTCCATGAATCTCCATGATATCCTGTATGAATCTTCACGAATCTCCATGAATCTCCATGCATCTCCATGAATCTCCATGAATCTCCATGAAACTCCTCTATGGATCTCCATGAATCTCCATGAATATCCATGAATCTCCATGAATCTTCATGAATCTCCATATATCTCCATGAATCTACATGAATCTCCATGAATCTCCATGAATGTCCTCGATGAATCTCCATGAATCTTCATGAATCTCCTGATCCATGAACCTCTATGAATGTCCATGAATTTCCATGAATGTCCTCCATGAATCTCCATGAATCTCCATGTATCTACATGAATCTCCATGAATCTCCATGAATCTCCTTGATATCCTGTATGAATCTTCACGAATCTCCATGAATCTCCATGCATCTCCATGAATCTCCATGAATCTCCATGAACCTCCTCCATGAATATCCACGAATCTCCATGAATATCCATGAATCTCCTGATCCATGAATCTCTATGAATCTTCATGAATCTCCATGAATATCCTAAATGAATCTCCATGGATCTCCATGAATCTCCATGAATCTCCATGAATCTACATGAATCTCCATGAATCTCCATGAATGTCCTCGATGAATCTCCATGAATCTTCATGAATCACCTGATCCATGAATCTCTATGAATCTCCATGAATTTCCATGAATATCCTCCATGAATCTCCATGAATCTCCATGAATCTCCTCGATGAATCTCCATGAATCTTCATGAATCTCCTGATCCATGAACCTCTATGAATCTCCATGCGTCTCCATGAATATCCTCCATGAATCTCCATGAATCTCCATGAATGTCCATGAATCTCCTGCATGAATCTCCATGAATCTCCATGAATCTCCATGAATGTACATGAATCTCCTGCATGAATCTCCATGAATCTCCATGACTCTCCATGAATCTCCTTGAATCTCCATGAATCTCCATAAATCTCCATGAATCTCCGTGAATCTCCATGAATCTCCATGAATCTCCAAGAATCTCCTCCATGAATCTCCATGAATCTCCATGAATCTCCATGTGTCTACATGAATCTCCATGAATCTCCATGAATCTTCATGAATCTCCTGATCCATGAATCTCTATGAATCTCCATGAATCTCAATGAATATCCTCCATGAATCTCCATGAATCTCCATGAATCTCCATGATATCCTGTATGAATCTTCACGAATCTCCATGAATCTCCATGCATCGCCATGAATCTCCATGAATCTCCATGAACCTCCTCTATGGATCTCCATGAATCTCCATGAATATCCATGAATCTCCATGAATCTTCATGAATCTCCATATATCTCCATGAATCTACATGAATCTCCATGAATCTCCATGAATGTCCTCGATGAATCTTCATGAATCTCCTGGTCCATGAACCTCTATGAATGTCCATGAATTTCCATGAATGTCCTCCATGAATCTCCATGAATCTCCATGTATCTACATGAATCTCCATGAATCTCCATGAATCTCCATGATATCCTGTATGAATCTTCACGAATCTCCATGAATCTCCATGCATCTCCATGAATCTCCATGAATCTCCATGAACCTCCTCCATGAATATCCACGAATCTCCATGAATGTCCATGAATCTCCATGAATGTCCATGAATCTCCTGCATGAATCTCCATGAATCTCCATGAATCTCCATGAATGTCCATGAATCTCCTGCATGAATCTCCATGAATCTCCATGAATCTCCATGAATCTCTATGAATCTCCTCGATGAATCTCCATGAATCTTAATGAATCTCCTGATCCATGAATCTCTATGAATCTCCATGAATTTCCATGAATATCCTCCATGAATCTCCATGAATCTCCATGAGACTCCATGAATCTCCATGAATTTCCATGAATCTCCATGAATCTCCATGAATCTCCATGAATGTACATGAATCTCCTGCATGAATCTCCATGAATCTCCATGACTCTCCATGAATCTCCTTGAATCTCCATGAATCTCCATAAATCTCCATGAATCTCCGTGAATCTCCATGAATCTCCATGAATCTCCAAGAATCTCCTCCATGAATCTCCATGAATCTCCATGAATCTCCATGTATCTACATGAATCTCCATGAATCTCCATGAATCTCCATGAATCTTCATGAATCTCCTGATCCATGAATCTCTATGAATCTCCATGAATCTCAATGAATATCCTCCATGAATCTCCATGAATCTCCATGAATCTCCATGATATCCTGTATGAATCTTCACGAATCTCCATGAATCTCCATGCATCTCCATGAATCTCCATGAATCTCCATGAAACTCCTCTATGGATCTCCATGAATCTCCATGAATATCCATGAATCTCCATGAATCTTCATGAATCTCCATATATCTCCATGAATCTACATGAATCTCCATGAATCTCCATGAATGTCCTCGATGAATCTCCATGAATCTTCATGAATCTCCTGATCCATGAACCTCTATGAATGTCCATGAATTTCCATGAATGTCCTCCATGAATCTCCATGAATCTCCATGTATCTACATGAATCTCCATGAATCTCCATGAATCTCCTTGATATCCTGTATGAATCTTCACGAATCTCCATGAATCTCCATGCATCTCCATGAATCTCCATGAATCTCCATGAACCTCCTCCATGAATATCCACGAATCTCCATGAATATCCATGAATCTCCTGATCCATGAATCTCTATGAATCTTCATGAATCTCCATGAATATCCTAAATGAATCTCCATGGATCTCCATGAATCTCCATGAATCTCCATGAATCTCCATGCATCTCCATGAATCTCCATGAATCTCTATCAATCCCCATGAATCTCCATGGATCTCCATGTATCTCGTCCGCGAATCTCCATGAATCTCCTCCATGAATCTCCATGAATCTCCATGAATGTCCATGAATCTCCATGAATCTCCATGAGACTCCATGAATCTCCATGAATTTCCATGAATCTCCATGAATCTCCATGAATCTCCATGAATATCCATGAATCTCCTCCATGAATCTCCATGAATCACATCCATGAATCTTCATGAATCTCCATGAATGTCCATGAATCTCCATGACTCTCCATGAATCTCCTTGAATCTCCATGAATCTCCATAAATCTCCATGAATCTCTGTGAATCTCCATGAATCACCATGAATCTCCAAGAATCTCCTCCATGAATCTCCATGAATCTCCATGAATCTCCATGTATCTCCATGAATCTACATGAATCTCCATGAATCTCCATGAATCTCCATGAATCTTCATGAATCTCCATGATATCCTGTATGAATGTTCACGAATCTCCATGAATCTCCATGCATCTCCATGAATCTCCATGAATCTCCATGAACCTCCTCCATGAATATCCACGAATCTCCACGAATATCCATGTATCTCCTGGTCCATGAATCTCTATGAGTCTTCATGAATCTCCATGAATATCCTCCATGAATCTCGATGGATCTCCATGAATCTCCATGAATCTCCATGAATCTCCATGCATCTCCATGAATTTCCATGAATCTCCATGAATCCTCATGAACCTCCTCTCTAAATCTCCATGAATCTCCATGAATCTCCATGAATCTCCATGAATCTCCATGTATCTCCATGAATCTACATGAATCTCTATGAATCTCCATGAATCTCCTCCATGAATCTCCATAAATCTCCTCCATGAATCTCCACGAATCTCCATGAATGTCCATGAATCACCATGAATCTCCATGAGTCTCCATGAATCTCCATGAATTTGCAAGAATCTCCATGAATGTCCATGAATCTCCTCCATGAATCTCCATGAATCTACATGGATATTCATGAATCTCCATGATATCCTGTATGAATCTTCACGAATCTCCATGAATCTCCATGAATCTTCATGAATCTCCTAATCCATGAACCTCTATGAATCTCCATGAATCTCCATGAATATCCTCCATGAATCTCCATGAATCTCCATGAATGTCCATGAATCTCCTCCATGAATCTCCTGTATGAATCTCCATGAATCTCCATGAATCTCCATGGATCTCCATGAATCTCCTCCATGAATCTCCTTCATCAATCTCCAAGAATCGACATGAATCTCCATGAATCTCCATGAATCTCCATGAATTTGCATGAATCTCCATGAACCCTCATGAACCTCCTCTCTAAATCTCCATGAATCTCCATGAATCTCCATGCATCTCCATGAATCTCCTTGAATCTCCATGAATCTCCATGAATCTCCATGGATCTCCATGTATCTCGTCCGTGAATCTACATGAATCTCCTCCATGAATCTCCATGAATCTCCATGAATGTCCATGAATCTCCATGAATATCCATGTATCTCCTGGTCCATGAATCTCTATGAATCTTCATGAATCTCCATGAATATCCTCCATGAATCTCCATGGATCTCCATGAATCTCCATGAATCTCCATGAATCTCCATGCATCTCCATGAATTTCCATGAATCTCCATGAATCCTCATGAACCTCCTCTCTAAATCTCCATGAATCTCCATGAATCTCCATGAATCTCCATGAATCTCCATGTATCTCCATGAATCTACATGAATCTCCATGAATCTCCATGAATCTCCTCCATGAATCTCCATGAATCTCCTCCATGAATCTCCACGAATCTCCATGAATGTCCATGAATCACCATGAATCTCCATGAGTCTCCATGAATCTCCATGAATTTGCAAGAATCTCCATGAATGTCCATGAATCTCCTCCATGAATCTCCATGAATATCCTCCATGAATCTCCATGAATCTCCATGAATGTCCATGAATCTCCTCCATGAATCTCCTGAATGAATCTCCATGAATCTCCATGAATCTCCATGAATCTCCATGAATCTCCTCCATGAATCTCCTTCATCAATCTCCAAGAATCGACATGAATCTCCATGAATCTCCATGAATCTCCATGAATCTCCATGAATCTCCATGAATCTCTATGAATCTTCATGAATTTCCATGAATCTCCATGAACCCTCAAGAACCTCCTCTCTAAATCTCCATGAATCTCCATGAATCTCCATGCATCTCCATGAATCTCCTTGAATCTCCATGAATCTCCATGGATCTCCATGTATCTCGTCCGTGAATCTACATGAATCTCCTCCATGAATCTCCATGAATCTCCATGAATGTCCATGAATCTCCATGAATGTCCATGAATCTCCTGCATGAATCTCCATGAATCTCCATGAATCTCCATGAATGTCCATGAATCTCCTGCATGAATCTCCATGAATCTCCATGAATCTCCATGAATCTCTATGAATCTCCTCGATGAATCTCCATGAATCTTCATGAATATCCAGATCCATGAATCTCTATGAATCTCCATGAATTTCCATGAATATCCTCCATGAATCTCCATGAATCTCCATGAATCTCCATGAATTTCCATGAATCTCCATGCATCTCCATGAATCTCCATGAATCTCCATGAACCTCCTCCATGAATCTCCATGAATCGCCATGAATATCCATGAATCTCCATGAATCTCCATGAATCTCCATGTATCTCCATGAATCTACATGAATCTCCATGAATCTCCATGAATGTCCTCGATGAATCTCCATGAATCTTCATGAATCACCTGATCCATGAATCTCTATGAATCTCCATGAATTTCCATGAATATCCTCCATGAATCTCCATGAATCTCCATGAATCTCTATGAATTTCCATGAATCTCCATGTATCTCCATGAATCTCCATGAATGTCCATGAACCTCCTCCATGAATCTCCATGAATCGCCATGAATATCCATGAATCTCCATGAATCTCCATGAATCTTCATGAATCTCCATATATCTCCATGAATCTACATGAATCTCCATGAATCTCCATGAATGTCCTCGATGAATCTCCATGAATCTCCATGAATCTCCTCCATGAATCTCCTTCATCAATCTCCAAGAATCGACATGAATCTCCATGAATCTCCATGAATCTCCATGAATCTCCATGAATCTCCATGAATCTCCATGAACCTCCTCCATGAATATCCACGAATCTCCACGAATATCCATGTATCTCCTGGTCCATGAATCTCTATGAGTCTTCATGAATCTCCATGAATATCCTCCATGAATCTCGATGGATCTCCATGAATCTCCATGAATCTCCATGAATCTCCATGCATCTCCATGAATTTCCATGAATCTCCATGAATCCTCATGAACCTCCTCTCTAAATCTCCATGAATCTCCATGAATCTCCATGAATCTCCATGAATCTCCATGTATCTCCAAGAATCGACATGAATCTCCATGAATCTCCATGAATCTCCATGAATCTCCATGAATCTCCATGAATCTCTATGAATCTTCATGAATTTCCATGAATCTCCATGAACCCTCAAGAACCTCCTCTCTAAATCTCCATGAATCTCCATGAATCTCCATGCATCTCCATGAATCTCCTTGAATCTCCATGAATCTCCATGGATCTCCACGTATCTCGTCCGTGAATCTACATGAATCTCCTCCATGAATCTCCATGAATCTCCATGAATGTCCATGAATCTCCATGAATGTCCATGAATCTCCTGCATGAATCTCCATGAATCTCCATGAATCTCCATGAATGTCCATGAATCTCCTGCATGAATCTCCATGAATCTCCATGAATCTCCATGAATCTCTATGAATCTCCTCGATGAATCTCCATGAATCTTCATGAATCTCCAGATCCATGAATCTCTATGAATCTCCATGAATTTCCATGAATATCCTCCATGAATCTCCATGAATCTCCATGAATCTCCATGAATTTCCATGAATCTCCATGCATCTCCATGAATCTCCATGAATCTCCATGAACCTCCTCCATGAATCTCCATGAATCGCCATGAATATCCATGAATCTCCATGAATCTCCATGAATCTCCATGTATCTCCATGAATCTACATGAATCTCCATGAATCTCCATGAATGTCCTCGATGAATCTCCATGAATCTTCATGAATCACCTGATCCATGAATCTCTATGAATCTCCATGAATTTCCATGAATATCCTCCATGAATCTCCATGAATCTCCATGAATCTCTATGAATTTCCATGAATCTCCATGTATCTCCATGAATCTCCATGAATGTCCATGAACCTCCTCCATGAATCTCCATGAATCGCCATGAATATCCATGAATCTCCATGAATCTCCATGAATCTTCATGAATCTCCATATATCTCCATGAATCTACATGAATCTCCATGAATCTCCATGAATGTCCTCGATGAATCTCCATGAATCTCCATGAATCTCCTCCATGAATCTCCTTCATCAATCTCCAAGAATCGACATGAATCTCCATGAATCTCCATGAATCTCCATGAATCTCCATGAATCTCCATGAATCTCCATGAATCTTCATGAATTTCCATGAATCTCCATGAACCCTCATGAACCTCCTCTCTAAATCTCCATGAATCCCCATGAATCTCCATGGATCTCCATGTATCTCGTCCGTGAATCTCCATGAATCTCCTCCATGAATCTCCATGAATCTCCATGAATGTCCATGAATCTCCATGAATCTCCATGAGTCTCCATGAATCTCCATGAATTTCCATGAATCTCCATGACTCTCCATGAATCTCCTTGAATCTCCATGAATCTCCATAAATCTCCATGAATCTCCGTGAATCTCCATGAATCTCGATGAATCTCCATGAATCTCCAAGAATCTCCTCCATGAATCTCCATGAATCTCCATGAATGTCCATGAATCTCCTGCATGAATCTTCATGAATCTCCTGATCCATGAATCTCTATGAATCTCCATGAATTTCCATGAATATCCTCCATGAATCTCCATGAATCTCCATGAATATCCATGAATCTCCATGAATCTCCATGAATCTCCATGTATCTCCATGAATCTACATGAATCTCCATGAATCTCCATGAATGTCCTCGATGAATCTCCATGAATCTTCATGAATCTCCTGATCCATGAACCTCTATGAATCTCCATGAATCTCCATGAATGTCCTCCATGAATCTCCATGAATCTCCATGAGTCTCCATGAATTTCCAAGAATCTCCATGAATGTCCATGAATCTCCTCCATGAATCTCCATGAATCTCCATGAATATCCATGAATATTAATGAATCTCCTCCATGAATCTCTATGAATCACCTCCATGAATCTCCATGAATCTCCATGAATGTCCATGAATCTCCATGACTCTCCATGAATCTCCTTGAATCTCCATGAATCTCCATAAATCTCCATGAATCTCCGTGAATCTCCATGAATCTCCTCCATGAATCTCCATGAATCACCGCCATGAATCTCCATGAATCTCCAATAATCTCCTCGATGAATCTCCATGAATCTTCATGAATCTCCTGATCCATGAACCTCTATGAATCTCCATGAATCTCCATGAATATCCACCATGAATCTCTATGAATCTCCATGAATTTCCATGAATATCCTCCATGAATCTCCATGAATCTCCATGAATCTCCATGAATTTCCATGAATCTCCATGCATCTCCATGAATCTCCATGAATCTCCATGAATTGCCATGAATATCCATGAATCTCCATGAATCTCCATGAATCTCCATGTATCTCCATGAATCTACATGAATCTCCATGAATCTCCATGAATCTACATGAATCTCCATGAATCTCCATGAATGTCCTCGATGAATCTCCATGAATCTTCATGAATCTCCTGATCCATGAACCTCTATGAATCTCCATGACTCTCCATGAATGTCCTCCATGAATCTCCATGAATCTCCATGAGTCTCCATGAATCTCCATGAATTTCCAAGAATCTCCATGAATCTCCATGAATCTCCATGATCTCCTGTATGAATCTCCATGAATCTCCATGAATCTCCATGCATCTCCATGAATCTCCATGAATCTCCATCAACCTCCTCCATGAATCTCCATGAATCTCCTCCATGAATCTCCATGAATCTCCAAGAATCTCCTCCATGAATCTCCATGAATCTCCATGAATCTCAATGTATCTCCATGAATCTCCATGCATCTCCATGAATCTCCATGAATCTCCATCAACCTCCTCCATGAATCTCCATGAATCTCCATGAATCCCCTCCATGAATCTCCATGAATCTCCATGAATCTCCATGAATCTCCACGAATCTCCATGAATCTCCATGAATCTCCATGGATCTCCATGGATCTCCATGAATCTCCTCCGAGAATCTACATGAATCTCCTCCATGAATCTCCATGAATCTCCATGAATCTCCATAATTCTCCATGAATCTCCATGAATCTCCATAAATCTCCATGAATTTCCAAGAATCTCCATGAATTTCCATGAATGTCCTCCATGAACCTCCATGTATCTCCATGAATATCCAGGAATCTCCATGAATCTCGTCCATGAATCTCCATGAATCTCCAGGAATCTCCAGGAATCTTCATGAATCTCCTCCATGAATCTCCATGAATCTCCATGAATCTCCATGTATCTCCATGAATCTCCATGAATCTACACGAATCCCCATGAATCTCCATGAATCTCCATGAATCTCCTCGATGAATCTCCATGAATCTGCATGAATCTCCTGATCCATCAACCTCTATGAATCTCCATGAATCTCCATGAATATCCTCAATGAATCTCCATGAATCTCCATGAATATCCATGCATCTCCATGAATCTCCATGAATCTCCATGAAACTCCTCCATGAATCTCCATGAATCTCCATGAATATCCATGAATCTCCATAAATCGCCATGAATGTCCTCCATGAACCTCCATGAATCTCGATGAATCTCCATGAATCTCCATGAATCTCGTCCATGAATCTCCATGAATCTCCAGGAATCTCCAGGAATCTTCATGAATCTCCTCCATGAATCTCCATGAATCTCCATGAATCTCCATGTATCTCCATGAATCTCCATGAATCTACACGAATCCCCATGAATCTCCATGAATCTCCTTGAATCTCCATGAATCTCCATAAATCGCCATGAATCTCCGTGAATCTCCATGAATCTCGATGAATCTCCATGAATCTCCATGAATCTCCATGAATCTCCTCGATGAATCTCTATGAATCTGCATGAATCTCCTGATCCATGAACCTCTATGAATCTCCATGAATCTCCATGAATATCCTCCATGAATCTCCATGAATCTCCTCCATGAATCTCCATGAATCTCCATGAATCTCCATGCATCTCCATGAATCTCCATGAATATCCATGAATCTCCATGAATCTCCATGAATCTCCATGTATCTCCATGCATCTCCATGAATCTCCATGAATCTCCATGTATCTCCATGAATCTACACGAATCTCCATGAATCTCCATGAATGTCCTCGATGAATCTCCATGAATCTTCATGAATCTCCTGATCTATGAACCTCTATGAATCTCCATGAATCTCCATGAATGTCCTCCATGAATCTCCATGAATATCCTCCATGAATCTCCATGAATCTCCATGAATGTCCATGAATCTCCTGCATGAATCTCCTGTATGAATTTCCATGAATCTTCATGAATCTCCTGATCCATGAATCTCTATGAATCTCCATGAATTTCCATGAATATCCTCCATGAATCTCCATGAATCTCCATGAATATCCATGAATCTCCATGAATCTCCATGAATCTCCATGTATCTCCAAGAATCTACATGAATCTCCATGAATCTCCATGAATGTCCTCGATGAATCTCCATGAATCTTCATGAATCTCCTGATCCATGAACCTCTATGAATCTCCATGAATCTCCATGAATCTCCATGCATCTCCATGAATCTCCATGAATCTCCATGAACCTCCTCCATGAATCTCCATGAATCTCCATGAATATCCATGAATCTCCATGAATCTACATGAATCTCCATGAATCTCCATGAATGTCCTCGATGAATCTCCATTAATCTTCATGAATCTCCTGATCCATGAACCTCTATGAATCTCCATGAATCTCCATGAATGTCCTCCATGAATCTCCATGAATGTCAGTAGTATGTCTAGGCGGGTTCTAGCACACCACTTATCATTGTAGGCAGATTCCTACCTTACCGGCAGTTTACCTTATAGCGCGACTTTGTGTGGGAGGGGGGAGGGGGGAATTAGCTTATAACAGAACCAAATTTTGCGGGGGAGGGGTGGGGGGAATTACCTTATAGCACGAGCATATTTTTGAGGGGGAGGGGGTATGAAACTGCAGCGTCAGCTTTTTGGGGGTAACCTTGAACGTCAGCTTTATTTTTGAGGGGGGAGGGGGGTATCAAACTGCAGCGTCAGCTTTTTGGGGGTAACCTTGAACGTGTTCGTAGGGGGAGGGGTTATGTAATAATATACCCCATAGCAACAGCAATCTCGCACGTGTAAAACTGCAGCTTTTTGGTTAACCTTGAACGTGTGATGAGTCATGCGTGATGAGTCATGCGTCATGACTCACCATCGTGGTATTCGGAGGTATGTAATATGATACCCCATCGCACGTGCAAAACTGCAGCCGTTTGGGTAACCTTGAACGTGTTCGAACCTGTTCGTAGGGGGAGGGGTTATGTAATATGATACCCCATAGCAACAGCAATCTCGCACGTGTAAAACTGCAGCTTTTGGTTAACCTTGAACGTGTGATGAGTCATGATTGATGAGTCATCTGTAATATGATACCTCTTATCAAGGGCAGTTTCCTTGGATAAATAGGACGCGATGGGCCGCGAATGGGGGATTACCTTATAGCGCGATCATATTTTTGAGGGGAGGGGGGTATCAAACTGCAGCGTCAGCTTTTTGGGGGTAACCTTGAACGTCAGCTTTTTGATATTTTTGCGGGGGAGGGGGTATCTCGCACGTGCAAAACTGCAGCGTCAGGTTTTTGGGTAACCTTGAACGTCAGCTTTATTTTTTAAGGGGGAGGGGGTATCAAACTGCAGCGTCAGCTTTTTGGGGGTAACCTTGAACGTCAGCTTTTCGGCATTTTACCTTACAGCGCGACTTTGTGTGGGAGGGGGAGGGGGGATTAGCTTATAACAGAACCAAATTTTGCGGGGGAGGGGGAGGGGGAATTACCTTATAGCGCGAGCATATTTTTGAGGGGGAGGGGGTATCAAACTGCAGCGTCAGCTTTTTGAGTATCTCGCAGGTGCAAAACTGCAGCGTCAGGTTTTTGGGTAACCTTGAACGTGTTCGAAAGTGTGATGAGTCATGCGTGATGAGTCATGAGTCATGACTCACCATCGTGGTATTCGGTGGTATGTAATATGATACCCCATCGCACGTGCAAAACTGCAGAGACAGCATTTTTTAGGAAGACTTGACCTTGAACGTGTCCGAACGTGTTTCGTGAATATGCTATTCCGAACGTGTTTCTTACCTATGGGGATACAATCCCGCCAAACCCCTCGTGGTATGAATACCTGTGGAATCGCGAAAGAATCATCGTTCGATCGTGATCAAATAAATTTAAAAATGAAAAACTAAAATGTGAAATAATTACTATAAGATTTTTATTAAAAAATAATTAATATTAATGGTCAAAATGCAGATATTTTACAATTATTCGAAGCGAATATGGATTTACAAATATTCGGCGGTGAGTTATGTAACCAATTACATTAGTAAAATTGAAGGAGGTTTATCAAAATTATTAAGAGAAGCTGCTATTGATTGTGATAATAAACAATAAGACTGTTAGGGAAAAATTTCGAAATATTACCAATACTGTTTAAATAGTAATTTAATGTCTACACAAGAAGCAGCCTATCGTGTTTTATCATTACCTTTATCAAAGCAAAGTAGAAAGACAGTATACATTAATATCAATCCGATATCAGAACGTGTATTCATGTCAAAATCTGAGAATGCTTTAAAAAATTAAATGAAGACTCCACCCAAATTAATATGGATGACATATTTGATAATTATAGTAGAAGAGATATTAGTGTACATGATATGTGTCTCTGTTGATATGTGAATTTGCGACGAATTACCAAAAGATCATGAAAAAAGGAACAAGAGGCAGGTGATGCTGACAATAGTGAAGAAATTGAGTCAATTGAGTAAACCCACGTTCTTTATGACCATGTCGGCTGCAGAAAGTTACTGGCTTGAGTTGTTGCAAACATTGATGAAATATCGCGATGGTGGTAAAACATTATCTGTACAAGACGCATTCAATTTGGATTACAATACCAAAAACTGATCTAATTAGAAATGATCCCGTTACATGCGCCCGATATTTCGATCATAGAGGCACATAAGTTTATGTGGTTATTAAAGCAAAAAACCAGGTAATTTCGGAAAATATGAGGTTGTGGATAGTTATGAACGAGCGAAAATTCAGCAACGTGGAAGTCCACATGAATATATTTTTCTGTGGTTGAAATGAGCACCTATGTACAAGACATGATCATGTTGCTAACAAAGAATTGATTGATTTAATTGACCAATTTATCACATGTAGATATGACGAAAATAATGCATACATTAAATTTCAAATGCACAAACAGAATCATAGTTGTTACAAAGGACAAAGAAATAAGCGGTGTCGATTTCATATCCATTATCCAGTAATGAGAAGAACCATGATTCTGGAACCATTAAATAAAAATGAAATAACGCCTAAATCCTATAAACTTATTGATGAATTAATAAATGAATTTTATAAGAAAAAATAGTTATGAGCTATGATGAAATTCTAGAGAAACTGAATATAACTGATGAAGAATAGCTATCAGCTATTCGAAGTAGTTTAAACGAAAAAACGGGTATTCTTAAAAACGATCCAGCCTTGAAGTAAATATTAATGGTTATAATGCAGATATTTTACAATTATTCGAATCGAATATGGATTTGCAGTATGTACTTGACGAATATTCGGCGGTGAGTTATGTAACCAATTACATTAGTAAAATAGATGGAAGTTTATCAAAATTATTAAGGGAAGCTGTTAGTGATTGTGGTAATAAACAATAAGACTGTTACAGAAAAATTTCGAAGTATTACCAATGCTTTAAAAAATTAAATGAAGACTCCACCGAAATTTATAGGGATAATATATTTGATAATTATGGTAGAAGAGATATTGATTTACACGATATGTGTCTCGCTTAGTTTGCAACGAATTACCAAAAGATCATGAAAAATGGAACAAGAGGAAAGTGATGCTGACAATAATGAGGAAAATGACGAAGTAAATGATTTCAGACTTCCGCAGCAAACAGCTATTATTAGATACAAACGATACAAATAAAAATTTTTATAACTTTTTTATTTAATAAAAGTATATATTTAAATACTGTGAGTAAAAATTAATAATTTTAAATATTTATTAGTTAATTAAAAATAATACATAAGATTTTTTCTTTTTACAGGCTCAACATTGAATATATAATCAATAGAATTATTTTTATAATTACAATTATTTTTTAATAAAAATCTTATATTCATTATTTTACACTTTAGTTTTTCCATTATTTTAATTTATTTTATCACGTTCGAGCGACGATTCTTTCGCGATTCCACAGACATCCACACCGCGAGGGTTTGGCGGGATTGTATCCGGATCGACTCCGATCGGTACGTTGCCGCAGTCCAGCCCACGGACGTACCAACAGAATCTTGACCAGAAGCGATGCTCCGTCATGGGATCATCATTATTTACCCATCGGCACAGACGAGCACGACATTCGAAACATTCGACGCAGTCCTCATCATCCAGATGAAAAAATCCTGCGGCAGCGAGTTTCTCCGGTTGAATGACGTGTGAGTAACGCCAATTGTGAAAACTCTGAAGTCTGTCGCGTTCGAGACGATAATCGGGTGGTGGTGTTGCGTGATCGGTTGTTGTTGATGTTGTCTCGACGGTTCCCTCGGATTTCGTAATCATTGTGATACTCTGTGAAAAAATCAAACGTAAAAAAGAGGAGTCGTTTTTGTGGTTTTGACGGGGAAAATTCAAAGATGTAGACGCGTTCCTTATAACTGATACTTTACGTATTTTTATAATTGTTAACCCATGCTCGAAATGTTTGCACTTCGCGTAGACAGCAATGATATGGTTTCGTTTTGACGTTTTTTGCCGGTTGCCAACAGTGAAGTCGACAAGGTTCGCCGTCGACAATTTCATATACGGGATCCTGAACTAGTACGTCATATTTCGGGCAGTTAAAATCTTCCAAACTTATCGAGTTTATTTGCATTTTTCGTAGGATGTCTCTCTCGAAACATCCACCTTTGTAGGCTACGACAGGATTCGCGTAATCGCTCACAAAATTTCGTATAACTTCGAATATATCGCGCTGTTGATAGTTTTCATAGCCGAAATCTTTAAATGGAATCCCGTGGACGAAATTGCTGACATATCGTGCAGACTTTTTGTCAGCGTCGGATAAACAACGAAAGTTCTTTCCCAAACGAAATTCAGAGAGTTCGAACGAGCCATCATGACAAATATCGATTATGGCTAATTCTTTACATATAAATTTTTTTTTCCACAATGAATCCGTCCATGTCAATGATTTGAGTGATTCGATCCATCTAAATAGAGAAAGTTTTCACTAGATTTTTACATAGTTTTTAAATTTTTTATCATACTTACCGTTGAAGAAAAGGGGGAATGTGTGAAGTTGACCGGTTGGATTATATGATCATACACGCGATATAACGTCGTATAGCGACTGTGATTGACAACGATTTTATGATATAACTTCATACAGCGACTGTGGCGAGCAATTTATAATGAATACCCCTACCACCATATCTCGCTCTACGGTGGAGGGAGGTGAATTATTACTGTAATTTTTTTCATAAATACGAGTTTAATTGTATGAGGAGGAGGAGGAGGAGGAGGAGGATTGTTTTTAAATAAAAAAAAATAAGATCATTCACATAATTTTGTTTTATTTGATAAAGTATATATTTTTTGTTAACATAAGAGCGGTTTAAGTAATTCGTCGTACAATGTTCATTAATGGACTGTCCTCCGCGATACGGTCGTGTATCATCATGCAGTAGGCTGTTGTCGATGGGGGAACGTCGGTTCGACATTCTCATTCAATTCGCACGTCGATCATAGCATTTTTTAACGCTTAGTTTTGTCGCGAACAATCGAGAACGACGAGCGGACCATATCGCAGGAAATCCATGTTCAAATACAGTGGACGAAATTTCTATAAAAACACTACTATTTTTTAACAAAATGTTGAAGTATTTCGATAATACGATTAAAGGAAGACTAAAAAATAATTAAAGAATATAAGAAAGCAGAAATCAATATTCTGAATCCAAAAGAACTGCTTCATGTTTGTTATAAACAAAATATTACAACTGTTACGAAATTTTTATAAGAACAGTCTCATAAATTCGAACGAGAAACTAAGTTATAATATCAGTATTTAGTACTTCCACCGTTACATTTAATCACTTCAAATATTATATTTTCCATACCACAAACTAATTTTTCTAACGTTGTTTTATGGATTTGATTCCACTCGTGTCTTACTGCGTTTTCTAACTCTTTAATGTTGTTATACTGCTTCCCATTTTTATACACATATTGCTCGTGATAGGATTCCCCGTAAATTTTCTATTGGGTTTAGACCAGGCAACGTGACGGTCAGTTAATTAGTTTAAATTCTTTTGTTTAAAACTACTCCGGAGTCTTCTTAACATTGTGTATCACCGCGTTATCTTGTTAAAAAATAACGTTGTAGTTATGATTTTTTCTACGAAGCAAAGTTAAGTGTCTTCTAATAGGGTGATGTATTTTTCTACGCTCATTCACGTACAAATTTTCCATATTAGTGTCTTTGAATTATAGCTAAACGCAACCCATAGCATTAAACTTCCACCGTCGAAATTCCTACTCATTGCTACGACTTTATTCTTACGTAAATCATGCCAATCGTATTTAAATCCATCAGACAGTCTAGATTGAATTTTTTCATCGGAAAATATATTTTTCAACTCTTGACGCTAGGTCATGTGATCTCTTGAGAATTTCAATTTTGCTGTTTTGTGCCCACTGGCTAAGAAGTGGATTCATTATTTTTACTAATTTTTTTTAAATTTTAATTATTTTTACTAATTCTTTTAAAATATGAGAACGACCACGCTTTGCGAGTTTCGTATTTCCACCTATATATTGTTTGTGCAATATTTTTCACGGAATTTTAGAAAATGAAGTACGCAAGTACTAGATCTATTAATTCTTTTGTTTGGCTATCTCTCGAATAGAGAAACTTGTATCGTGCTATCCACCTAGTTTTTCTTATTCGGAATTTAATTTTTTCCACGTCGCATTCTAATAAATGAAGAATTGTTTGACAGTTACATTTCCCTCCCCCATTTTTTCTAACGCTTCTCTGAAGGTCGGTCATTTTTTTCTCTTTCACGATTACTCAATGAATACTACTTAATATCGATTATGCGTGACAGCACAGTACAGGTACAGGTACATGTGCACGTATAGTGCATGTACAGGTACAGGTATAGGTATAGCGCATGTACAGTACGGAGTATGACTGTTGTACAGCATATCAACGGATCTCCCCCCCCCCTCTCTCTCAAGATCGGTCCACACGATTCTTTTGCACGTTCACGATTGATATCTTAATATTGTCCTGATCACTTATTCCGAAGTTCTCCAGCCGATCGTCGTCGACGATGTTGTCCATATCGTCTTTTTACCTTTTCCTTCAAGGCCTCGAGCGTTTTCATTTGCGACTCATCCACAGTACAGGTACAGGTACAGGACAGGTACAGGTACAGGTACAGGTACAGGTACAGACAGGTACAGGTACAGACAGGTACAGGTACAGACAGGTACAGGTACAGGTATAACACATGTACAGTACGGATGTCTGTCTGTTTGTAATTTAAATGGAATCCTGGTGGGGGAAGGGGAGGCTTGGCGATTGGGGTTTGGATAGCACTGGGATAGGGCTAGCATAGGGTTAGGATGGGCGACGGAGATGTCCTTGGTGTTTGGGGTTAGGATAGCATTAGAATAAGGGTAGCATAGGGTCAGGATAGGCGAGGGAGATGTCCTTGGTGTTTAGGGTTAGGATAGCATTAGAATGGGGCTAGCATAGGGTCAGTAAGGTGATAGTAAGGGAGGATAAAGGGAATTAAACAAAAGGGAGACAAACCTGAATGGGGGACGGTGGAGTGCGAATTTAAGAGGCATTTTTAACCGAAACCTGAGGACGATGGTCACGTCCATTTTATCAGCCATAGAACCTAGTGTGGCTTGAGCCCTC
>CAXARU010000172.1:0-30000 GCA_963971365.1 Lasioglossum villosulum
AATGTGAATGTGAATGTGAATGTGAATGTGAATGTGAATGTGAATGTGAATGTGAATGTGAATGTGAATGTGAATGTGAATGTGAATGTGAATGTGAATGTGAATGTGAATGTGAATGTGAATGTGAATGTGAATGTGAATGTGAATGTGAATGTGAATGTGAATGTGAATGTGAATGTGAATGTGAATGTGAATGTGAATGTGAATGTGAATGTGGATGTGGATGTGAATGTGAATGTGAATGTGAATGTGAATGTGAATGTGAATGTGAATGTGAATGTGAATGTGAATGTGAATGTGAATGTGAATGTGAATGTGAATGTGAATGTGAATGTGAATGTGAATGTGAATGTGAATGTGAATGTGAATGTGAATGTGGATGTGGATGTGGATGTGGATGTGGATGTGGATGTGGATGTGGATGTGGATGTGGATGTGGATGTGGATGTGGATGTGGATGTGGATGTGGATGTGGATGTGGATGTGAATGTGAATGTGAATGTGAATGTGAATGTGAATGTGAATGTGAATGTGAATGTGAATGTGAATGTGAATGTGAATGTGAATGTGAATGTGAATGTGAATGTGAATGTGAATGTGAATGTGAATGTGAATGTGAATGTGAATGTGAATGTGAATGTGAATGTGAATGTGAATGTGAATGTGAATGTGAATGTGAATGTGAATGTGAATGTGAATGTGAATGTGAATGTGAATGTGAATGTGAATGTGAATGTGAATGTGAATGTGAATGTGAATGTGAATGTGAATGTGAATGTGAATGTGAATGTGAATGTGAATGTGAATGTGAATGTGAATGTGAATGTGAATGTGAATGTGAATGTGAATGTGAATGTGAATGTGAATGTGAATGTGAATGTGAATGTGAATGTGAATGTGAATGTGAATGTGAATGTGAATGTCAATGTCAATGTCAATGTCAATGCCAATGCCAATGCCAATGCCAATGCCAATGCCAATGCCAATGCCAATGCCAATGTCAATGTCAATGTCAATGTCAATGTCAATGTCAATGTCAATGTCAATGTCAATGTCAATGTCAATGTCAATGTCAATGTCAATGTCAATGTCAATGTCAATGTGAATGTCAATGTCAATGTCAATGTCAATGTCAATGTCAATGTCAATGTCAATGTCAATGTCAATGTCAATGTCAATGTCAATGTCAATGTCAATGTCAATGTCAATGTCAATGTCAATGTCAATGTCAATGCCAATGTCAATGTCAATGTCAATGCCAATGCCAATGTCAATGCCAATGCCAATGCCAATGCCAATGCCAATGCCAATGCCAATGTCAATGTCAATGTCAATGTCAATGTCAATGTCAATGTCAATGTCAATGTCAATGTCAATGTCAATGTCAATGTCAATGTCAATGTCAATGTCAATGTCAATGTCAATGTCAATGTCAATGTCAATGTCAATGTCAATGTCAATGTCAATGTCAATGTCAATGTCAATGTCAATGTCAATGTCAATGTCAATGTCAATGTCAATGTCAATGTCAATGTCAATGTCAATGTCAATGTCAATGTCAATGTCAATGTCAATGTCAATGTCAATGTCAATGTCAATGTCAATGTCAATGTCAATGTCAATGTCAATGTCAATGTCAATGTCAATGTCAATGTCAATGTCAATGTCAATGTCAATGTCAATGTCAATGTCAATGTCAATGTCAATGTCAATGTCAATGTCAATGTCAATGTCAATGTCAATGTCAATGTCAATGTCAATGTCAATGTCAATGTCAATGTCAATGTCAATGTCAATGTCAATGTCAATGTCAATGTCAATGTCAATGTCAATGTCAATGTCAATGTCAATGTCAATGTCAATGTCAATGTCAATGTCAATGTCAATGTCAATGTCAATGTCAATGTCAATGTCAATGTCAATGTCAATGCCAATGTCAATGTCAATGTCAATGTCAATGTCAATGTCAATGTCAATGTCAATGTCAATGTCAATGTCAATGTCAATGTCAATGTCAATGTCAATGTCAATGTCAATGTCAATGTCAAAGTCAATGTCAAAGTCAAAGTCAATGTGAATGTGAATGTGAATGTGAATGTGAATGTGAATGTGAATGTGAATGTGAATGTGAATGTGAATGTGAATGTGAATGTGAATGTGAATGTGAATGTGAATGTGAATGTGAATGTGAATGTGAATGTGAATGTGAATGTGAATGTGAATGTGAATGTGAATGTGAATGTGAATGTGAATGTGAATGTGAATGTGAATGTGAATGTGAATGTGAATGTGAATGTGAATGTGAATGTGAATGTGAATGTGAATGTGAATGTGAATGTGAATGTGAATGTGAATGTGAATGTGAATGTGAATGTGAATGTGAATGTGAATGTGAATGTGAATGTGAATGTGAATGTGAATGTGAATGTGAATGTGAATGTGAATGTGAATGTGAATGTGAATGTGAATGTGAATGTGAATGTGAATGTGAATGTGAATGTGAATGTGAATGTGAATGTGAATGTGAATGTGAATGTGAATGTGAATGTGAATGTGAATGTGAATGTGAATGTGAATGTGAATGTGAATGTGAATGTGAATGTGAATGTGAATGTGAATGTGAATGTGAATGTGAATGTGAATGTGAATGTGAATGTGAATGTGAATGTGAATGTGAATGTGAATGTGAATGTGAATGTGAATGTGAATGTCAATGTCAATGTCAATGTCAATGTCAATGTCAATGTCAATGTCAATGTCAATGTCAATGTCAATGTCAATGTCAATGTCAATGTCAATGTGAATGTGAATGTGAATGTGAATGTGAATGTGAATGTGAATGTGAATGTGAATGTGAATGTGAATGTGAATGTGAATGTGAATGTGAATGTGAATGTGAATGTGAATGTGAATGTGAATGTGAATGTGAATGTGAATGTGAATGTGAATGTGAATGTGAATGTGAATGTGAATGTGAATGTGAATGTGAATGTGAATGTGAATGTGAATGTGAATGTGAATGTGAATGTGAATGTGAATGTGAATGTGAATGTGAATGTGAATGTGAATGTGAATGTGAATGTGAATGTGAATGTGAATGTGAATGTGGATGTGGATGTGGATGTGGATGTGGATGTGAATGTGAATGTGAATGTGAATGTGAATGTGAATGTGAATGTGAATGTGAATGTGAATGTGAATGTGAATGTGAATGTGAATGTGAATGTGAATGTGAATGTGAATGTGAATGTGAATGTGAATGTGGATGTGGATGTGGATGTGGATGTGGATGTGGATGTGGATGTGGATGTGGATGTGGATGTGGATGTGAATGTGAATGTGAATGTGAATGTGAATGTGAATGTGAATGTGAATGTGAATGTGAATGTGAATGTGAATGTGAATGTGAATGTGAATGTGAATGTGAATGTGAATGTGAATGTGAATGTGAATGTGAATGTGAATGTGAATGTGAATGTGAATGTGAATGTGAATGTGAATGTGAATGTGAATGTGAATGTGAATGTGAATGTGAATGTGAATGTGAATGTGAATGTGAATGTGAATGTGAATGTGAATGTGAATGTGAATGTGAATGTGAATGTGAATGTGAATGTGAATGTGAATGTGAATGTGAATGTGAATGTGAATGTGAATGTGAATGTGAATGTGAATGTGAATGTGAATGTGAATGTGAATGTGAATGTGAATGTGAATGTGAATGTGAATGTCAATGTCAATGTCAATGTCAATGTCAATGTCAATGTCAATGTCAATGTCAATGTCAATGTCAATGTCAATGTCAATGTCAATGTCAATGTCAATGCCAATGCCAATGCCAATGCCAATGCCAATGCCAATGCCAATGCCAATGCCAATGCCAATGCCAATGCCAATGTCAATGTCAATGTCAATGTCAATGTCAATGTCAATGTCAATGTCAATGTCAATGTCAATGTCAATGTCAATGTCAATGTCAATGTCAATGTCAATGTCAATGTCAATGTCAATGTCAATGTCAATGTCAATGTCAATGTCAATGTCAATGTCAATGTCAATGTCAATGTCAATGTCAATGTCAATGTCAATGTCAATGTCAATGTCAATGTCAATGTCAATGTCAATGTCAATGTCAATGTCAATGTCAATGTCAATGTCAATGTCAATGTCAATGTCAATGTCAATGTCAATGTCAATGTCAATGTCAAAGTCAAAGTCAATGTCAATGTCAATGTCAATGTCAATGTCAATGTGAATGTGAATGTGAATGTGAATGTGAATGTGAATGTGAATGTGAATGTGAATGTGAATGTGAATGTGAATGTGAATGTGAATGTGAATGTGAATGTCAATGTCAATGTCAATGTCAATGTCAATGTCAATGTCAATGTCAATGTCAATGTCAATGTCAATGTCAATGTCAATGTCAATGTCAATGTCAATGTCAATGTCAATGTCAATGTCAATGTCAATGTCAATGTCAATGTCAATGTCAATGTCAATGTCAATGTCAATGTCAATGTCAATGTCAATGTCAATGTCAATGTCAATGTCAATGTCAATGTCAATGTCAATGTCAATGTCAATGTCAATGTCAATGTCAATGTCAATGTCAATGTCAATGTCAATGTCAATGTCAATGTCAATGTCAATGTCAATGTCAATGTCAATGTCAATGTCAATGTCAATGTCAATGTCAATGTCAATGTCAATGTCAATGTCAATGTCAATGTCAATGTCAATGTCAATGTCAATGTCAATGTCAATGTCAATGTCAATGTCAATGTCAAAGTCAATGTCAATGTCAATGTCAATGTCAATGTCAATGTCAATGTCAATGTCAATGTCAATGTCAATGTCAATGTCAATGTCAATGTCAATGTCAATGTGAATGTGAATGTGAATGTGAATGTGAATGTGAATGTGAATGTGAATGTGAATGTGAATTTGAATGTGAATGTGAATGTGAATGTGAATGTGAATGTGAATGTGAATGTGAATGTGAATGTGAATGTGAATGTGAATGTGAATGTGAATGTGAATGTGAATGTGAATGTGAATGTGAATGTGAATGTGAATGTGAATGTGAATGTGAATGTGAATGTGAATGTGAATGTGAATGTGAATGTGAATGTGAATGTGAATGTGAATGTGAATGTGAATGTGAATGTGAATGTGAATGTGAATGTGAATGTGAATGTGAATGTGAATGTGAATGTGAATGTGAATGTGAATGTGAATGTGAATGTGAATGTGAATGTGAATGTGAATGTGAATGTGAATGTGAATGTGAATGTGAATGTGAATGTGAATGTGAATGTGAATGTGGATGTGGATGTGAATGTGAATGTGAATGTGAATGTGAATGTGAATGTGAATGTGAATGTGAATGTGAATGTGAATGTGAATGTGAATGTGAATGTCAATGTCAATGTCAATGTCAATGTCAATGTCAATGTCAATGTCAATGTCAATGTCAATGTCAATGTCAATGTCAATGTCAATGTCAATGTCAATGTCAATGTCAATGTCAATGTCAATGTCAATGTCAATGTCAATGTCAATGTCAATGTCAATGTCAATGTCAATGTCAATGTCAATGTCAATGTCAATGCCAATGTCAATGTCAATGTCAATGTCAATGTCAATGTCAATGTCAATGTCAATGTCAATGTCAATGTCAATGTCAATGTCAATGTCAATGTCAATGTCAATGTCAATGTCAATGTCAATGTCAATGTCAATGTCAATGTCAATGTCAATGTCAATGTCAATGTCAATGTCAATGTCAATGTCAATGTCAATGTCAATGTCAATGTCAATGTCAATGTCAATGTCAATGTCAATGTCAATGTCAATGTCAATGTCAATGTCAATGTCAATGTCAATGTCAATGCCAATGCCAATGTCAATGTCAATGTCAATGTCAATGTCAATGTCAATGTCAATGTCAATGTCAATGTCAATGTCAATGTCAATGTCAATGTCAATGTCAATGTCAATGTCAATGTCAATGTCAAAGTCAATGTCAATGTCAATGTCAAAGTCAAAGTCAATGTCAAAGTCAAAGTCAATGTCAATGTGAATGTGAATGTGAATGTGAATGTGAATGTGAATGTGAATGTGAATGTGAATGTGAATGTGAATGTGAATGTGAATGTGAATGTGAATGTGAATGTGAATGTGAATGTGAATGTGAATGTGAATGTGAATGTGAATGTGAATGTGAATGTGAATGTGAATGTGAATGTGAATGTGAATGTGAATGTGAATGTGAATGTGAATGTGAATGTGAATGTGAATGTGAATGTGAATGTGAATGTGAATGTGAATGTGAATGTGAATGTGAATGTGAATGTGAATGTGAATGTGAATGTGAATGTGAATGTGAATGTGGATGTGGATGTGGATGTGAATGTGAATGTGAATGTGAATGTGAATGTGAATGTGAATGTGAATGTGAATGTGAATGTGAATGTGAATGTGAATGTGAATGTGAATGTGAATGTGAATGTGAATGTGAATGTGAATGTGAATGTGAATGTGAATGTGAATGTGAATGTGAATGTGAATGTGAATGTGAATGTGAATGTGAATGTGAATGTGAATGTGAATGTGAATGTGAATGTGAATGTGAATGTGAATGTGAATGTGAATGTGAATGTGAATGTGAATGTGAATGTGAATGTGAATGTGAATGTGAATGTGAATGTGAATGTGAATGTGAATGTGAATGTGAATGTGAATGTGAATGTGAATGTGAATGTGAATGTGAATGTGAATGTGAATGTGAATGTGAATGTGAATGTGAATGTGAATGTGAATGTGAATGTGAATGTGAATGTGAATGTGAATGTGAATGTGAATGTGAATGTGAATGTGAATGTGAATGTGAATGTGAATGTGAATGTGAATGTGAATGTGAATGTGAATGTGAATGTGAATGTGAATGTGAATGTGAATGTGAATGTGAATGTGAATGTGAATGTGAATGTGAATGTGAATGTGAATGTGAATGTGAATGTGAATGTGAATGTGAATGTGAATGTGAATGTCAATGTCAATGTCAATGTCAATGTCAATGTCAATGTCAATGTCAATGTCAATGTCAATGTCAATGTCAATGTCAATGTCAATGTCAATGTCAATGTCAATGTCAATGTCAATGTCAATGTCAATGTCAATGTCAATGTCAATGTCAATGTCAATGTCAATGTCAATGTCAATGTCAATGTCAATGTCAATGTCAATGTCAATGTCAATGTCAATGTCAATGTCAATGTCAATGTCAATGTCAATGTCAATGTCAATGCCAATGCCAATGCCAATGCCAATGCCAATGTCAATGCCAATGCCAATGCCAATGCCAATGCCAATGCCAATGCCAATGCCAATGCCAATGTCAATGCCAATGTCAATGTCAATGTCAATGTCAATGTCAATGTCAATGTCAATGTCAATGTCAATGTCAATGTCAATGTCAATGTCAATGTCAATGTCAATGTCAATGTCAATGTCAATGTCAATGTCAATGTCAATGTCAATGTCAATGTCAATGTCAATGTCAATGTCAATGTCAATGTCAATGTCAATGTCAATGTCAATGTCAATGTCAATGTCAATGTCAATGTCAATGTCAATGTCAATGTCAATGTCAATGTCAATGTCAATGTCAATGTCAATGTCAATGTCAATGTCAATGTCAATGTCAATGTCAATGTCAATGTCAATGTCAATGTCAATGTCAATGTCAATGTCAATGTCAATGTCAATGTCAATGTCAATGTCAATGTCAATGTCAATGTCAATGTCAATGTCAATGTCAATGTCAATGTCAATGTCAATGTCAATGTCAATGTCAATGTCAATGTCAATGTCAATGTCAATGTCAATGTCAATGTCAATGTCAATGTCAATGTCAATGTCAATGTCAATGTCAATGTCAATGTCAATGTCAATGTCAATGTCAATGTCAATGTCAATGTCAATGTCAATGTCAATGTCAATGTCAATGTCAATGTCAATGTCAATGTCAATGTCAATGTCAATGTCAATGTCAATGTCAATGTCAATGTCAATGTCAATGTCAATGTCAATGTCAATGTCAATGTCAATGTCAAAGTCAATGTCAATGTCAATGTCAAAGTCAAAGTCAATGTCAAAGTCAAAGTCAATGTCAATGTGAATGTGAATGTGAATGTGAATGTGAATGTGAATGTGAATGTGAATGTGAATGTGAATGTGAATGTGAATGTGAATGTGAATGTGAATGTGAATGTGAATGTGAATGTGAATGTGAATGTGAATGTGAATGTGAATGTGAATGTGAATGTGAATGTGAATGTGAATGTGAATGTGAATGTGAATGTGAATGTGAATGTGAATGTGAATGTGAATGTGAATGTGAATGTGAATGTGAATGTGAATGTGAATGTGAATGTGAATGTGAATGTGAATGTGAATGTGAATGTGAATGTGAATGTGAATGTGAATGTGGATGTGGATGTGGATGTGAATGTGAATGTGAATGTGAATGTGAATGTGAATGTGAATGTGAATGTGAATGTGAATGTGAATGTGAATGTGAATGTGAATGTGAATGTGAATGTGAATGTGAATGTGAATGTGAATGTGAATGTGAATGTGAATGTGAATGTGAATGTGAATGTGAATGTGAATGTGAATGTGAATGTGAATGTGAATGTGAATGTGAATGTGAATGTGAATGTGAATGTGAATGTGAATGTGAATGTGAATGTGAATGTGAATGTGAATGTGAATGTGAATGTGAATGTGAATGTGAATGTGAATGTGAATGTGAATGTGAATGTGAATGTGAATGTGAATGTGAATGTGAATGTGAATGTGAATGTGAATGTGAATGTGAATGTGAATGTGAATGTGAATGTGAATGTGAATGTGAATGTGAATGTGAATGTGAATGTGAATGTGAATGTGAATGTGAATGTGAATGTGAATGTGAATGTGAATGTGAATGTGAATGTGAATGTGAATGTGAATGTGAATGTGAATGTGAATGTGAATGTGAATGTGAATGTGAATGTGAATGTGAATGTGAATGTGAATGTGAATGTGAATGTGAATGTGAATGTGAATGTGAATGTGAATGTGAATGTGAATGTGAATGTGAATGTGAATGTGAATGTGAATGTGAATGTGAATGTGAATGTGAATGTGAATGTGAATGTGAATGTGAATGTGAATGTGAATGTGAATGTGAATGTGAATGTGAATGTGAATGTGAATGTGAATGTGAATGTGAATGTGAATGTGAATGTGAATGTGAATGTGAATGTGAATGTGAATGTGAATGTGAATGTGAATGTGAATGTCAATGTCAATGTCAATGTCAATGTCAATGTCAATGTCAATGTCAATGTCAATGTCAATGTCAATGTCAATGTCAATGTCAATGTCAATGTCAATGTCAATGTCAATGTCAATGTCAATGTCAATGTCAATGTCAATGTCAATGTCAATGTCAATGTCAATGTCAATGTCAATGTCAATGTCAATGTCAATGTCAATGTCAATGTCAATGTCAATGTCAATGTCAATGCCAATGCCAATGCCAATGCCAATGTCAATGTCAATGCCAATGCCAATGCCAATGCCAATGCCAATGCCAATGCCAATGTCAATGTCAATGTCAATGTCAATGTCAATGTCAATGTCAATGTCAATGTCAATGTCAATGTCAATGTCAATGTCAATGTCAATGTCAATGTCAATGTCAATGTCAATGTCAATGTCAATGTCAATGTCAATGTCAATGTCAATGTCAATGTCAATGTCAATGTCAATGTCAATGTCAATGTCAATGTCAATGTCAATGTCAATGTCAATGTCAATGTCAATGTCAATGTCAATGTCAATGTCAATGTCAATGTCAATGTCAATGTCAATGTCAATGTCAATGTCAATGTCAATGTCAATGTCAATGTCAATGTCAATGTCAATGTCAATGTCAATGTCAATGTCAATGTCAATGTCAATGTCAATGTCAATGTCAATGTCAATGTCAATGTCAATGTCAATGTCAATGTCAATGTCAATGTCAATGTCAATGTCAATGTCAATGTCAATGTCAATGTCAATGTCAATGTCAATGTCAATGTCAATGTCAATGTCAATGTCAATGTCAATGTCAATGTCAATGTCAATGTCAATGTCAATGTCAATGTCAATGTCAATGTCAATGTCAATGTCAATGTCAATGTCAATGTCAATGTCAATGTCAATGTCAATGTCAATGTCAATGTCAATGTCAATGTCAATGTCAATGTCAATGTCAATGTCAATGTCAATGTCAATGTCAATGTCAATGTCAATGTCAATGTCAATGTCAATGTCAATGTCAATGTCAATGTCAATGTCAATGTCAATGTCAATGTCAATGTCAATGTCAAAGTCAATGTCAAAGTCAAAGTCAATGTGAATGTGAATGTGAATGTGAATGTGAATGTGAATGTGAATGTGAATGTGAATGTGAATGTGAATGTGAATGTGAATGTGAATGTGAATGTGAATGTGAATGTGAATGTGAATGTGAATGTGAATGTGAATGTGAATGTGAATGTGAATGTGAATGTGAATGTGAATGTGAATGTGAATGTGAATGTGAATGTGCATGTGGATGTGAATGTGAATGTGAATGTGAATGTGAATGTGAATGTGAATGTGAATGTGAATGTGAATGTGAATGTGAATGTGAATGTGAATGTGAATGTGAATGTGAATGTGAATGTGAATGTGAATGTGAATGTGAATGTGAATGTGAATGTGAATGTGAATGTGAATGTGAATGTGAATGTGAATGTGAATGTGAATGTGAATGTGAATGTGAATGTGAATGTGAATGTCAATGTCAATGTCAATGTCAATGTCAATGTCAATGTCAATGTCAATGTCAATGTCAATGTCAATGTCAATGTGAATGTGAATGTGAATGTGAATGTGAATGTGAATGTGAATGTGAATGTGAATGTGAATGTGAATGTGAATGTGAATGTGAATGTGAATGTGAATGTGAATGTGAATGTGAATGTGAATGTGAATGTGAATGTGAATGTGAATGTGAATGTGAATGTGAATGTGAATGTGAATGTGAATGTGAATGTGAATGTGAATGTGAATGTGAATGTGAATGTGAATGTGAATGTGAATGTGAATGTGAATGTGAATGTGAATGTGAATGTGAATGTGAATGTGAATGTGAATGTGAATGTGAATGTGAATGTGAATGTGAATGTGAATGTGAATGTGAATGTGAATGTGAATGTGAATGTGGATGTGGATGTGGATGTGGATGTGGATGTGAATGTGAATGTGAATGTGAATGTGAATGTGAATGTGAATGTGAATGTGAATGTGAATGTGAATGTGAATGTGAATGTGAATGTGAATGTGAATGTGAATGTGAATGTGGATGTGAATGTGGATGTGGATGTGGATGTGGATGTGGATGTGGATGTGGATGTGGATGTGGATGTGGATGTGGATGTGGATGTGGATGTGAATGTGAATGTGAATGTGAATGTGAATGTGAATGTGAATGTGAATGTGAATGTGAATGTGAATGTGAATGTGAATGTGAATGTGAATGTGAATGTGAATGTGAATGTGAATGTGAATGTGAATGTGAATGTGAATGTGAATGTGAATGTGAATGTGAATGTGAATGTGAATGTGAATGTGAATGTGAATGTGAATGTGAATGTGAATGTGAATGTGAATGTGAATGTGAATGTGAATGTGAATGTGAATGTGAATGTGAATGTGAATGTGAATGTGAATGTGAATGTGAATGTGAATGTGAATGTGAATGTGAATGTGAATGTGAATGTGAATGTGAATGTGAATGTGAATGTGAATGTGAATGTGAATGTCAATGTCAATGTCAATGTCAATGTCAATGTCAATGTCAATGTCAATGTCAATGTCAATGTCAATGTCAATGTCAATGTCAATGTCAATGCCAATGCCAATGCCAATGCCAATGCCAATGCCAATGCCAATGCCAATGCCAATGCCAATGCCAATGTCAATGTCAATGTCAATGTCAATGTCAATGTCAATGTCAATGTCAATGTCAATGTCAATGTCAATGTCAATGTCAATGTCAATGTCAATGTCAATGTCAATGTCAATGTCAATGTCAATGTCAATGTCAATGTCAATGTCAATGTCAATGTCAATGTCAATGTCAATGTCAATGTCAATGTCAATGTCAATGTCAATGTCAATGTCAATGTCAATGTCAATGTCAATGTCAATGTCAATGTCAATGTCAATGTCAATGTCAATGTCAATGTCAATGTCAATGTCAATGTCAATGTCAATGTCAATGTCAAAGTCAAAGTCAATGTCAATGTCAATGTCAATGTCAATGTCAATGTCAATGTGAATGTGAATGTGAATGTGAATGTGAATGTGAATGTGAATGTGAATGTGAATGTGAATGTGAATGTGAATGTGAATGTGAATGTCAATGTCAATGTCAATGTCAATGTCAATGTCAATGTCAATGTCAATGTCAATGTCAATGTCAATGTCAATGTCAATGTCAATGTCAATGTCAATGTCAATGTCAATGTCAATGTCAATGTCAATGTCAATGTCAATGTCAATGTCAATGTCAATGTCAATGTCAATGTCAATGTCAATGTCAATGTCAATGTCAATGTCAATGTCAATGTCAATGTCAATGTCAATGTCAATGTCAATGTCAATGTCAATGTCAATGTCAATGTCAATGTCAATGTCAATGTCAATGTCAATGTCAATGTCAATGTCAATGTCAATGTCAATGTCAATGTCAATGTCAATGTCAATGTCAATGTCAATGTCAATGTCAATGTCAATGTCAATGTCAATGTCAATGTCAATGTCAATGTCAAAGTCAATGTCAATGTCAATGTCAATGTCAATGTCAATGTCAATGTCAATGTCAATGTCAATGTCAATGTCAATGTCAATGTCAATGTCAATGTCAATGTGAATGTGAATGTGAATGTGAATGTGAATGTGAATGTGAATGTGAATGTGAATGTGAATTTGAATGTGAATGTGAATGTGAATGTGAATGTGAATGTGAATGTGAATGTGAATGTGAATGTGAATGTGAATGTGAATGTGAATGTGAATGTGAATGTGAATGTGAATGTGAATGTGAATGTGAATGTGAATGTGAATGTGAATGTGAATGTGAATGTGAATGTGAATGTGAATGTGAATGTGAATGTGAATGTGAATGTGAATGTGAATGTGAATGTGAATGTGAATGTGAATGTGAATGTGAATGTGAATGTGAATGTGAATGTGAATGTGAATGTGAATGTGAATGTGAATGTGAATGTGAATGTGAATGTGAATGTGAATGTGAATGTGAATGTGAATGTGAATGTGAATGTGAATGTGAATGTGAATGTGAATGTGAATGTGAATGTGGATGTGGATGTGAATGTGAATGTGAATGTGAATGTGAATGTGAATGTGAATGTGAATGTGAATGTGAATGTGAATGTGAATGTGAATGTGAATGTCAATGTCAATGTCAATGTCAATGTCAATGTCAATGTCAATGTCAATGTCAATGTCAATGTCAATGTCAATGTCAATGTCAATGTCAATGTCAATGTCAATGTCAATGTCAATGTCAATGTCAATGTCAATGTCAATGTCAATGTCAATGTCAATGTCAATGTCAATGTCAATGTCAATGTCAATGTCAATGCCAATGTCAATGTCAATGTCAATGTCAATGTCAATGTCAATGTCAATGTCAATGTCAATGTCAATGTCAATGTCAATGTCAATGTCAATGTCAATGTCAATGTCAATGTCAATGTCAATGTCAATGTCAATGTCAATGTCAATGTCAATGTCAATGTCAATGTCAATGTCAATGTCAATGTCAATGTCAATGTCAATGTCAATGTCAATGTCAATGTCAATGTCAATGTCAATGTCAATGTCAATGTCAATGTCAATGTCAATGTCAATGTCAATGCCAATGCCAATGTCAATGTCAATGTCAATGTCAATGTCAATGTCAATGTCAATGTCAATGTCAATGTCAATGTCAATGTCAATGTCAATGTCAATGTCAATGTCAATGTCAATGTCAATGTCAATGTCAAAGTCAATGTCAATGTCAATGTCAAAGTCAAAGTCAATGTCAAAGTCAAAGTCAATGTCAATGTGAATGTGAATGTGAATGTGAATGTGAATGTGAATGTGAATGTGAATGTGAATGTGAATGTGAATGTGAATGTGAATGTGAATGTGAATGTGAATGTGAATGTGAATGTGAATGTGAATGTGAATGTGAATGTGAATGTGAATGTGAATGTGAATGTGAATGTGAATGTGAATGTGAATGTGAATGTGAATGTGAATGTGAATGTGAATGTGAATGTGAATGTGAATGTGAATGTGAATGTGAATGTGAATGTGAATGTGGATGTGGATGTGGATGTGAATGTGAATGTGAATGTGAATGTGAATGTGAATGTGAATGTGAATGTGAATGTGAATGTGAATGTGAATGTGAATGTGAATGTGAATGTGAATGTGAATGTGAATGTGAATGTGAATGTGAATGTGAATGTGAATGTGAATGTGAATGTGAATGTGAATGTGAATGTGAATGTGAATGTGAATGTGAATGTGAATGTGAATGTGAATGTGAATGTGAATGTGAATGTGAATGTGAATGTGAATGTGAATGTGAATGTGAATGTGAATGTGAATGTGAATGTGAATGTGAATGTGAATGTGAATGTGAATGTGAATGTGAATGTGAATGTGAATGTGAATGTGAATGTGAATGTGAATGTGAATGTGAATGTGAATGTGAATGTGAATGTGAATGTGAATGTGAATGTGAATGTGAATGTGAATGTGAATGTGAATGTGAATGTGAATGTGAATGTGAATGTGAATGTGAATGTGAATGTGAATGTGAATGTGAATGTGAATGTGAATGTGAATGTGAATGTGAATGTGAATGTGAATGTGAATGTGAATGTGAATGTGAATGTGAATGTGAATGTGAATGTGAATGTGAATGTGAATGTGAATGTGAATGTGAATGTGAATGTGAATGTGAATGTGAATGTGAATGTGAATGTGAATGTGAATGTGAATGTGAATGTGAATGTGAATGTGAATGTGAATGTGAATGTGAATGTGAATGTGAATGTGAATGTGAATGTGAATGTGAATGTGAATGTGAATGTGAATGTGAATGTGAATGTGAATGTGAATGTCAATGTCAATGTCAATGTCAATGTCAATGTCAATGTCAATGTCAATGTCAATGTCAATGTCAATGTCAATGTCAATGTCAATGTCAATGTCAATGTCAATGTCAATGTCAATGTCAATGTCAATGTCAATGTCAATGTCAATGTCAATGTCAATGTCAATGTCAATGTCAATGTCAATGTCAATGTCAATGTCAATGTCAATGTCAATGTCAATGTCAATGTCAATGTCAATGCCAATGCCAATGCCAATGCCAATGTCAATGTCAATGCCAATGCCAATGCCAATGCCAATGCCAATGCCAATGTCAATGTCAATGTCAATGTCAATGTCAATGTCAATGTCAATGTCAATGTCAATGTCAATGTCAATGTCAATGTCAATGTCAATGTCAATGTCAATGTCAATGTCAATGTCAATGTCAATGTCAATGTCAATGTCAATGTCAATGTCAATGTCAATGTCAATGTCAATGTCAATGTCAATGTCAATGTCAATGTCAATGTCAATGTCAATGTCAATGTCAATGTCAATGTCAATGTCAATGTCAATGTCAATGTCAATGTCAATGTCAATGTCAATGTCAATGTCAATGTCAATGTCAATGTCAATGTCAATGTCAATGTCAATGTCAATGTCAATGTCAATGTCAATGTCAATGTCAATGTCAATGTCAATGTCAATGTCAATGTCAATGTCAATGTCAATGCCAATGTCAATGTCAATGTCAATGTCAATGTCAATGTCAATGTCAATGTCAATGTCAATGTCAATGTCAATGTCAATGTCAATGTCAATGTCAATGTCAATGTCAATGCCAATGTCAATGTCAATGTCAATGTCAATGTCAATGTCAATGTCAATGTCAATGTCAATGTCAATGTCAATGTCAATGTCAATGTCAATGTCAATGTCAATGTCAATGTCAATGTCAATGTCAATGTCAATGTCAATGTCAATGTCAATGTCAATGTCAATGTCAATGTCAATGTCAATGTCAATGTCAATGTCAATGTCAATGTCAATGTCAATGTCAATGTCAATGTCAATGTCAATGTCAATGTCAATGTCAATGTCAATGTCAATGTCAATGTCAATGTCAATGTCAATGTCAATGTCAATGTCAATGTCAATGTCAATGCCAATGCCAATGTCAATGTCAATGTCAATGTCAATGTCAATGTCAATGTCAATGTCAATGTCAATGTCAATGTCAATGTCAATGTCAATGTCAATGTCAATGTCAATGTCAAAGTCAATGTCAATGTCAATGTCAATGTCAATGTGAATGTGAATGTGAATGTGAATGTGAATGTGAATGTGAATGTGAATGTGAATGTGAATGTGAATGTGAATGTGAATGTGAATGTGAATGTGAATGTGAATGTGAATGTGAATGTGAATGTGAATGTGAATGTGAATGTGAATGTGAATGTGAATGTGAATGTGAATGTGAATGTGAATGTGAATGTGAATGTGAATGTGAATGTGAATGTGAATGTGAATGTGAATGTGAATGTGAATGTGAATGTGAATGTGAATGTGAATGTGAATGTGAATGTGAATGTGAATGTGAATGTGAATGTGAATGTGAATGTGAATGTGAATGTGAATGTGAATGTGAATGTGAATGTGAATGTGAATGTGAATGTGAATGTGAATGTGAATGTGAATGTGAATGTGAATGTGAATGTGAATGTGAATGTGAATGTGAATGTGAATGTGAATGTGAATGTGAATGTGAATGTGAATGTGGATGTGGATGTGGATGTGGATGTGGATGTGAATGTGAATGTGAATGTGAATGTGAATGTGAATGTGAATGTGAATGTGAATGTGAATGTGAATGTGAATGTGAATGTGAATGTGAATGTGAATGTGAATGTGAATGTGAATGTGAATGTGAATGTGAATGTGAATGTGAATGTGAATGTGAATGTGAATGTGGATGTGGATGTGGATGTGGATGTGGATGTGAATGTGAATGTGAATGTGAATGTGAATGTGAATGTGAATGTGAATGTGAATGTGAATGTGAATGTGAATGTGAATGTGAATGTGAATGTGAATGTGAATGTGAATGTGAATGTGAATGTGAATGTGAATGTGAATGTGAATGTGAATGTGAATGTGAATGTGAATGTGAATGTGAATGTGAATGTGAATGTGAATGTGAATGTGAATGTGAATGTGAATGTGAATGTGAATGTGAATGTGAATGTGAATGTGAATGTGAATGTGAATGTGAATGTGAATGTGAATGTGAATGTGAATGTGAATGTGAATGTGAATGTGAATGTGAATGTGAATGTGAATGTGAATGTGAATGTGAATGTGAATGTGAATGTGAATGTGAATGTGAATGTGAATGTGAATGTGAATGTGAATGTGAATGTGAATGTGAATGTGAATTTGAATGTGAATGTGAATGTGAATGTGAATGTGAATGTGAATGTGAATGTGAATGTGAATGTGAATGTGAATGTGAATGTGAATGTGAATGTGAATGTGAATGTGAATGTGAATGTGAATGTGAATGTGAATGTGAATGTGAATGTGAATGTGAATGTGAATGTGAATGTGAATGTGAATGTGAATGTGAATGTGAATGTGAATGTGAATGTGAATGTGAATGTGAATGTGAATGTGAATGTGAATGTGAATGTGAATGTGAATGTGAATGTGAATGTGAATGTGAATGTGAATGTGAATGTGAATGTGAATGTGAATGTGAATGTGAATGTGAATGTGAATGTGAATGTGAATGTGAATGTGAATGTGAATGTGAATGTGAATGTGAATGTGGATGTGGATGTGAATGTGAATGTGAATGTGAATGTGAATGTGAATGTGAATGTGAATGTGAATGTGAATGTGAATGTGAATGTCAATGTCAATGTCAATGTCAATGTCAATGTCAATGTCAATGTCAATGTCAATGTCAATGTCAATGTCAATGTCAATGTCAATGTCAATGTCAATGTCAATGTCAATGTCAATGTCAATGTCAATGTCAATGTCAATGTCAATGTCAATGTCAATGTCAATGTCAATGTCAATGTCAATGTCAATGTCAATGTCAATGCCAATGTCAATGTCAATGTCAATGTCAATGTCAATGTCAATGTCAATGTCAATGTCAATGTCAATGTCAATGTCAATGTCAATGTCAATGTCAATGTCAATGTCAATGTCAATGTCAATGTCAATGTCAATGTCAATGTCAATGTCAATGTCAATGTCAATGTCAATGTCAATGTCAATGTCAATGTCAATGTCAATGTCAATGTCAATGTCAATGTCAATGTCAATGTCAATGTCAATGTCAATGTCAATGTCAATGTCAATGTCAATGTCAATGCCAATGTCAATGTCAATGTCAATGTCAATGTCAATGTCAATGTCAATGTCAATGTCAATGTCAATGTCAATGTCAATGTCAATGTCAATGTCAATGTCAATGTCAATGTCAATGTCAATGTCAAAGTCAATGTCAATGTCAATGTCAAAGTCAAAGTCAATGTCAAAGTCAAAGTCAATGTCAATGTGAATGTGAATGTGAATGTGAATGTGAATGTGAATGTGAATGTGAATGTGAATGTGAATGTGAATGTGAATGTGAATGTGAATGTGAATGTGAATGTGAATGTGAATGTGAATGTGAATGTGAATGTGAATGTGAATGTGAATGTGAATGTGAATGTGAATGTGAATGTGAATGTGAATGTGAATGTGAATGTGAATGTGAATGTGAATGTGAATGTGAATGTGAATGTGAATGTGAATGTGAATGTGAATGTGAATGTGGATGTGGATGTGGATGTGAATGTGAATGTGAATGTGAATGTGAATGTGAATGTGAATGTGAATGTGAATGTGAATGTGAATGTGAATGTGAATGTGAATGTGAATGTGAATGTGAATGTGAATGTGAATGTGAATGTGAATGTGAATGTGAATGTGAATGTGAATGTGAATGTGAATGTGAATGTGAATGTGAATGTGAATGTGAATGTGAATGTGAATGTGAATGTGAATGTGAATGTGAATGTGAATGTGAATGTGAATGTGAATGTGAATGTGAATGTGAATGTGAATGTGAATGTGAATGTGAATGTGAATGTGAATGTGAATGTGAATGTGAATGTGAATGTGAATGTGAATGTGAATGTGAATGTGAATGTGAATGTGAATGTGAATGTGAATGTGAATGTGAATGTGAATGTGAATGTGAATGTGAATGTGAATGTGAATGTGAATGTGAATGTGAATGTGAATGTGAATGTGAATGTGAATGTGAATGTGAATGTGAATGTGAATGTGAATGTGAATGTGAATGTGAATGTGAATGTGAATGTGAATGTGAATGTGAATGTGAATGTGAATGTGAATGTGAATGTGAATGTGAATGTGAATGTGAATGTGAATGTGAATGTGAATGTGAATGTGAATGTGAATGTGAATGTGAATGTGAATGTGAATGTGAATGTGAATGTGAATGTCAATGTCAATGTCAATGTCAATGTCAATGTCAATGTCAATGTCAATGTCAATGTCAATGTCAATGTCAATGTCAATGTCAATGTCAATGTCAATGTCAATGTCAATGTCAATGTCAATGTCAATGTCAATGTCAATGTCAATGTCAATGTCAATGTCAATGTCAATGTCAATGTCAATGTCAATGTCAATGTCAATGTCAATGTCAATGTCAATGTCAATGTCAATGTCAATGTCAATGTCAATGCCAATGCCAATGCCAATGCCAATGTCAATGCCAATGCCAATGCCAATGCCAATGCCAATGCCAATGCCAATGTCAATGTCAATGTCAATGTCAATGTCAATGTCAATGTCAATGTCAATGTCAATGTCAATGTCAATGTCAATGTCAATGTCAATGTCAATGTCAATGTCAATGTCAATGTCAATGTCAATGTCAATGTCAATGTCAATGTCAATGTCAATGTCAATGTCAATGTCAATGTCAATGTCAATGTCAATGTCAATGTCAATGTCAATGTCAATGTCAATGTCAATGTCAATGTCAATGTCAATGTCAATGTCAATGTCAATGTCAATGTCAATGTCAATGTCAATGTCAATGTCAATGTCAATGTCAATGTCAATGTCAATGTCAATGTCAATGTCAATGTCAATGTCAATGTCAATGTCAATGTCAATGTCAATGTCAATGTCAATGTCAATGTCAATGTCAATGTCAATGTCAATGTCAATGTCAATGTCAATGTCAATGTCAATGTCAATGTCAATGTCAATGTCAATGTCAATGTCAATGTCAATGTCAATGTCAATGTCAATGTCAATGTCAATGTCAATGTCAATGTCAATGTCAATGTCAATGTCAATGTCAATGTCAATGTCAATGTCAATGTCAATGTCAATGTCAATGTCAATGTCAATGTCAATGTCAATGTCAATGTCAATGTCAATGCCAATGCCAATGCCAATGTCAATGTCAATGTCAATGTCAATGTCAATGTCAATGTCAATGTCAATGTCAATGTCAATGTCAATGTCAATGTCAATGTCAATGTCAATGTCAATGTCAATGTCAAAGTCAATGTCAAAGTCAATGTGAATGTGAATGTGAATGTGAATGTGAATGTGAATGTGAATGTGAATGTGAATGTGAATGTGAATGTGAATGTGAATGTGAATGTGAATGTGAATGTGAATGTGAATGTGAATGTGAATGTGAATGTGAATGTGAATGTGAATGTGAATGTGAATGTGAATGTGAATGTGAATGTGAATGTGAATGTGAATGTGAATGTGAATGTGAATGTGAATGTGAATGTGAATGTGAATGTGAATGTGAATGTGAATGTGAATGTGAATGTGAATGTGAATGTGAATGTGAATGTGAATGTGAATGTGAATGTGAATGTGAATGTGAATGTGAATGTCAAAGTCAATGTGAATGTGAATGTGAATGTGAATGTGAATGTGAATGTGAATGTGAATGTGAATGTGAATGTGAATGTGAATGTGAATGTGAATGTGAATGTGAATGTGAATGTGAATGTGAATGTGAATGTGAATGTGAATGTGAATGTGAATGTGAATGTGAATGTGAATGTGAATGTGAATGTGAATGTGAATGTGAATGTGAATGTGAATGTGAATGTGAATGTGAATGTGAATGTGAATGTGAATGTGAATGTGAATGTGAATGTGAATGTGAATGTGAATGTGAATGTGAATGTGAATGTGAATGTGAATGTGAATGTGAATGTGAATGTGAATGTGAATGTCAATGTCAATGTCAATGTCAATGTCAATGTCAATGTCAATGTCAATGTCAATGTCAATGTCAATGTCAATGTGAATGTGAATGTGAATGTGAATGTGAATGTGAATGTGAATGTGAATGTGAATGTGAATGTGAATGTGAATGTGAATGTGAATGTGAATGTGAATGTGAATGTGAATGTGAATGTGAATGTGAATGTGAATGTGAATGTGAATGTGAATGTGAATGTGAATGTGAATGTGAATGTGAATGTGAATGTGAATGTGAATGTGAATGTGAATGTGAATGTGAATGTGAATGTGAATGTGAATGTGAATGTGAATGTGAATGTGAATGTGAATGTGAATGTGAATGTGAATGTGAATGTGAATGTGAATGTGAATGTGAATGTGAATGTGAATGTGAATGTGAATGTGAATGTGAATGTGGATGTGGATGTGGATGTGGATGTGGATGTGAATGTGAATGTGAATGTGAATGTGAATGTGAATGTGAATGTGAATGTGAATGTGAATGTGAATGTGAATGTGAATGTGAATGTGAATGTGAATGTGAATGTGAATGTGAATGTGGATGTGGATGTGGATGTGGATGTGGATGTGGATGTGGATGTGGATGTGGATGTGGATGTGGATGTGGATGTGGATGTGAATGTGAATGTGAATGTGAATGTGAATGTGAATGTGAATGTGAATGTGAATGTGAATGTGAATGTGAATGTGAATGTGAATGTGAATGTGAATGTGAATGTGAATGTGAATGTGAATGTGAATGTGAATGTGAATGTGAATGTGAATGTGAATGTGAATGTGAATGTGAATGTGAATGTGAATGTGAATGTGAATGTGAATGTGAATGTGAATGTGAATGTGAATGTGAATGTGAATGTGAATGTGAATGTGAATGTGAATGTGAATGTGAATGTGAATGTGAATGTGAATGTGAATGTGAATGTGAATGTGAATGTGAATGTGAATGTGAATGTGAATGTGAATGTGAATGTGAATGTGAATGTGAATGTGAATGTCAATGTCAATGTCAATGTCAATGTCAATGTCAATGTCAATGTCAATGTCAATGTCAATGTCAATGCCAATGCCAATGCCAATGCCAATGCCAATGCCAATGCCAATGCCAATGCCAATGCCAATGTCAATGTCAATGTCAATGTCAATGTCAATGTCAATGTCAATGTCAATGTCAATGTCAATGTCAATGTCAATGTCAATGTCAATGTCAATGTCAATGTCAATGTCAATGTCAATGTCAATGTCAATGTCAATGTCAATGTCAATGTCAATGTCAATGTCAATGTCAATGTCAATGTCAATGTCAATGTCAATGTCAATGTCAATGTCAATGTCAATGTCAATGTCAATGTCAATGTCAATGTCAATGTCAATGTCAATGTCAATGTCAATGTCAATGTCAATGTCAATGTCAATGTCAATGTCAATGTCAAAGTCAAAGTCAATGTCAATGTCAATGTCAATGTCAATGTCAATGTGAATGTGAATGTGAATGTGAATGTGAATGTGAATGTGAATGTGAATGTGAATGTGAATGTGAATGTGAATGTGAATGTCAATGTCAATGTCAATGTCAATGTCAATGTCAATGTCAATGTCAATGTCAATGTCAATGTCAATGTCAATGTCAATGTCAATGTCAATGTCAATGTCAATGTCAATGTCAATGTCAATGTCAATGTCAATGTCAATGTCAATGTCAATGTCAATGTCAATGTCAATGTCAATGTCAATGTCAATGTCAATGTCAATGTCAATGTCAATGTCAATGTCAATGTCAATGTCAATGTCAATGTCAATGTCAATGTCAATGTCAATGTCAATGTCAATGTCAATGTCAATGTCAATGTCAATGTCAATGTCAATGTCAATGTCAATGTCAATGTCAATGTCAATGTCAATGTCAATGTCAATGTCAATGTCAATGTCAATGTCAATGTCAATGTCAATGTCAATGTCAATGTCAATGTCAATGTCAATGTCAATGTCAATGTCAATGTCAATGTCAAAGTCAATGTCAATGTCAATGTCAATGTCAATGTCAATGTCAATGTCAATGTCAATGTCAATGTCAATGTCAATGTCAATGTCAATGTCAATGTCAATGTCAATGTCAATGTGAATGTGAATGTGAATGTGAATGTGAATGTGAATGTGAATGTGAATGTGAATGTGAATTTGAATGTGAATGTGAATGTGAATGTGAATGTGAATGTGAATGTGAATGTGAATGTGAATGTGAATGTGAATGTGAATGTGAATGTGAATGTGAATGTGAATGTGAATGTGAATGTGAATGTGAATGTGAATGTGAATGTGAATGTGAATGTGAATGTGAATGTGAATGTGAATGTGAATGTGAATGTGAATGTGAATGTGAATGTGAATGTGAATGTGAATGTGAATGTGAATGTGAATGTGAATGTGAATGTGAATGTGAATGTGAATGTGAATGTGAATGTGAATGTGAATGTGAATGTGAATGTGAATGTGAATGTGAATGTGAATGTGGATGTGGATGTGAATGTGAATGTGAATGTGAATGTGAATGTGAATGTGAATGTGAATGTGAATGTGAATGTGAATGTGAATGTGAATGTCAATGTCAATGTCAATGTCAATGTCAATGTCAATGTCAATGTCAATGTCAATGTCAATGTCAATGTCAATGTCAATGTCAATGTCAATGTCAATGTCAATGTCAATGTCAATGTCAATGTCAATGTCAATGTCAATGTCAATGTCAATGTCAATGTCAATGTCAATGTCAATGTCAATGTCAATGTCAATGCCAATGTCAATGTCAATGTCAATGTCAATGTCAATGTCAATGTCAATGTCAATGTCAATGTCAATGTCAATGTCAATGTCAATGTCAATGTCAATGTCAATGTCAATGTCAATGTCAATGTCAATGTCAATGTCAATGTCAATGTCAATGTCAATGTCAATGTCAATGTCAATGTCAATGTCAATGTCAATGTCAATGTCAATGTCAATGTCAATGTCAATGTCAATGTCAATGTCAATGTCAATGTCAATGTCAATGTCAATGTCAATGCCAATGCCAATGTCAATGTCAATGTCAATGTCAATGTCAATGTCAATGTCAATGTCAATGTCAATGTCAATGTCAATGTCAATGTCAATGTCAATGTCAATGTCAATGTCAATGTCAATGTCAAAGTCAATGTCAATGTCAATGTCAAAGTCAAAGTCAATGTCAAAGTCAATGTGAATGTGAATGTGAATGTGAATGTGAATGTGAATGTGAATGTGAATGTGAATGTGAATGTGAATGTGAATGTGAATGTGAATGTGAATGTGAATGTGAATGTGAATGTGAATGTGAATGTGAATGTGAATGTGAATGTGAATGTGAATGTGAATGTGAATGTGAATGTGAATGTGAATGTGAATGTGAATGTGAATGTGAATGTGAATGTGAATGTGAATGTGAATGTGAATGTGAATGTGAATGTGAATGTGAATGTGAATGTGAATGTGAATGTGAATGTGAATGTGGATGTGGATGTGGATGTGAATGTGAATGTGAATGTGAATGTGAATGTGAATGTGAATGTGAATGTGAATGTGAATGTGAATGTGAATGTGAATGTGAATGTGAATGTGAATGTGAATGTGAATGTGAATGTGAATGTGAATGTGAATGTGAATGTGAATGTGAATGTGAATGTGAATGTGAATGTGAATGTGAATGTGAATGTGAATGTGAATGTGAATGTGAATGTGAATGTGAATGTGAATGTGAATGTGAATGTGAATGTGAATGTGAATGTGAATGTGAATGTGAATGTGAATGTGAATGTGAATGTGAATGTGAATGTGAATGTGAATGTGAATGTGAATGTGAATGTGAATGTGAATGTGAATGTGAATGTGAATGTGAATGTGAATGTGAATGTGAATGTGAATGTGAATGTGAATGTGAATGTGAATGTGAATGTGAATGTGAATGTGAATGTGAATGTGAATGTGAATGTGAATGTGAATGTGAATGTGAATGTGAATGTGAATGTGAATGTGAATGTGAATGTGAATGTGAATGTGAATGTGAATGTGAATGTGAATGTGAATGTGAATGTGAATGTGAATGTGAATGTGAATGTGAATGTGAATGTGAATGTGAATGTGAATGTGAATGTGAATGTGAATGTGAATGTGAATGTGAATGTGAATGTGAATGTGAATGTGAATGTGAATGTGAATGTGAATGTGAATGTCAATGTCAATGTCAATGTCAATGTCAATGTCAATGTCAATGTCAATGTCAATGTCAATGTCAATGTCAATGTCAATGTCAATGTCAATGTCAATGTCAATGTCAATGTCAATGTCAATGTCAATGTCAATGTCAATGTCAATGTCAATGTCAATGTCAATGTCAATGTCAATGTCAATGTCAATGTCAATGTCAATGTCAATGTCAATGTCAATGTCAATGTCAATGTCAATGTCAATGTCAATGTCAATGCCAATGCCAATGCCAATGCCAATGTCAATGTCAATGCCAATGCCAATGCCAATGCCAATGCCAATGCCAATGTCAATGTCAATGTCAATGTCAATGTCAATGTCAATGTCAATGTCAATGTCAATGTCAATGTCAATGTCAATGTCAATGTCAATGTCAATGTCAATGTCAATGTCAATGTCAATGTCAATGTCAATGTCAATGTCAATGTCAATGTCAATGTCAATGTCAATGTCAATGTCAATGTCAATGTCAATGTCAATGTCAATGTCAATGTCAATGTCAATGTCAATGTCAATGTCAATGTCAATGTCAATGTCAATGTCAATGTCAATGTCAATGTCAATGTCAATGTCAATGTCAATGTCAATGTCAATGTCAATGTCAATGTCAATGTCAATGTCAATGTCAATGTCAATGTCAATGTCAATGTCAATGTCAATGTCAATGTCAATGTCAATGTCAATGTCAATGTCAATGTCAATGTCAATGTCAATGCCAATGTATGTCAATGTCAATGTCAATGTCAATGTCAATGTCAATGTCAATGTCAATGTCAATGTCAATGTCAATGTCAATGTCAATGTCAATGTCAATGTCAATGTCAATGTCAATGTCAATGTCAATGTCAATGTCAATGTCAATGCCAATGCCAATGTCAATGTCAATGTCAATGTCAATGTCAATGTCAATGTCAATGTCAATGTCAATGTCAATGTCAATGTCAATGTCAATGTCAATGTCAATGTCAAAGTCAATGTCAATGTCAATGTCAATGTCAATGTGAATGTGAATGTGAATGTGAATGTGAATGTGAATGTGAATGTGAATGTGAATGTGAATGTGAATGTGAATGTGAATGTGAATGTGAATGTGAATGTGAAGTGAATGTGAATGTGATGTGAATGTGGATGTGGATGTGGATGTGAATGTGAATGTGAATGTGAATGTGAATGTGAATGTGAATGTGAATGTGAATGTGAATGTGAATGTGAATGTGAATGTGAATGTGAATGTGAATGTGAATGTGAATGTGAATGTGAATGTGAATGTGAATGTGAATGTGAATGTGAATGTGAATGTGATGTGAATGTGAATGTGAATGTGAATGTGAATGTCAATGTCAATGTCAATGTCAATGTGAATGTGAATGTGAATGTGAATGTGAATGTGAATGTGAATGTGAATGTGAATGTGAATGTGAATGTGAATGTGAATGTGAATGTGAATGTGAATGTGAATGTGAATGTGAATGTGAATGTGAATGTGAATGTGAATGTGAATGTGAATGTGAATGTGAATGTGAATGTGAATGTGAATGTGAATGTGAATGTGAATGTGAATGTGAATGTGAATGTGAATGTGAATGTGAATGTGAATGTGAATGTGAATGTGAATGTGAATGTGAATGTGAATGTGAATGTGAATGTGAATGTGAATGTGAATGTGGATGTGGATGTGGATGTGGATGTGGATGTGGATGTGGATGTGAATGTGAATGTGAATGTGAATGTGAATGTGAATGTGAATGTGAATGTGAATGTGAATGTGAATGTGAATGTGAATGTGAATGTGAATGTGAATGTGAATGTGAATGTGAATGTGAATGTGATGTGAATGTGAATGTGAATGTGAATGTGAATGTGAATGTGAATGTGAATGTGGATGTGGATGTGGATGTGGATGTGGATGTGGATGTGGATGTGAATGTGAATGTGAATGTGAATGTGAATGTGAATGTGAATGTGAATGTGAATGTGAATGTGAATGTGAATGTGAATGTGAATGTGAATGTGAATGTGAATGTGAATGTGAATGTGAATGTGAATGTGAATGTGAATGTGAATGTGAATGTGAATGTGAATGTGAATGTGAATGTGAATGTGAATGTGAATGTGAATGTGAATGTGAATGTGAATGTGAATGTGAATGTGAATGTGAATGTGAAGGAATGTGAATGTGAATGTGAATGTGAATGTGAATGTGAATGTGAATGTGAATGTGAATGTGAATGTGAATGTGAATGTGAATGTGAATGTGGATGTGGATGTGATGTGAATGTGAATGTGAATGTGAATGTGAATGTGAATGTGAATGTGAATGTGAATGTGAATGTGAATGTGAATGTGAATGTGAATGTGAATGTGAATGTGAATGTGAATGTGAATGTGAATGTGAATGTGAATGTGAATGTGAATGTGAATGTGAATGTGAATGTGAATGTGAATGTGAATGTGAATGTGAATGTGAATGTGAATGTGAATGTGAATGTGAATGTGAATGTGAATGTGGATGTGGATGTGGATGTGGATGTGGATGTGGATGTGGATGTGGATGTGGATGTGGATGTGGATGTGGATGTGGATGTGGATGTGATGTGAATGTGAATGTGAATGTGAATGTGAATGTGAATGTGAATGTGAATGTGAATGTGAATGTGAATGTGAATGTGAATGTGAATGTGAATGTGAATGTGAATGTGAATGTGAATGTGAATGTGAATGTGAATGTGAATGTGAATGTGAATGTGAATGTGAATGTGAATGTGAATGTGAATGTGAATGTGAATGTGAATGTGAATGTGAATGTGAATGTGAATGTGAATGTGAATGTGAATGTGAATGTGAATGTGAATAATGTGAATGTGAATGTGAATGTGAATGTGAATGTGAATGTGAATGTGAATGTGAATGTGAATGTGAATGTGAATGTGAATGTGAATGTGAATGTCGAATGTGAATGTGAATGTGAATGTCAATGTCAATGTCAATGTCAATGTCAATGCCAATGCCAATGCCAATGCCAATGCCAATGCCAATGCCAATGCCAATGCCAATGCCAATGCCAATGCCAATGTCAATGTCAATGTCAATGTCAATGTCAATGTCAATGTCAATGTCAATGTCAATGTCAATGTCAATGTCAATGTCAATGTCAATGTCAATGTCAATGTCAATGTCAATGTCAATGTCAATGTCAATGTCAATGTCAATGTCAATGTCAATGTCAATGTCAATGTCAATGTCAATGTCAATGTCAATGTCAATGTCCAATGTCAATGTCAATGTCAATGTCAATGTCAATGTCAATGTCAATGCCAATGCAATGCCAATGCCAATGTCAATGCCAATGCCAATGCCAATGCCAATGCCAATGTCAATGTCAATGTCAATGTCAATGTCAATGTCAATGTCAATGTCAATGTCAATGTCAATGTCAATGTCAATGTCAATGTCAATGTCAATGTCAATGTCAATGTCAATGTCAATGTCAATGTCAATGTCAATGTCAATGTCAATGTCAATGTCAATGTCAATGTCAATGTCAATGTCAATGTCAATGTCAATGTCAATGTCAATGTCAATGTCAATGTCAATGTCAATGTCAATGTCAATGTCAATGTCATGTCAATGTCAATGTCAATGTCAATGTCAATGTCAATGTCAATGTCAATGTCAATGTCAATGTCAATGTCAATGTCAATGTCAATGTCAATGTCAATGTCAATGTCAATGTCAATGTCAATGTCAATGTCAATGTCAATGTCAATGTCAATGTCAATGTCAATGTCAATGTCAATGTCAATGTCAATGTCAATGTCAATGTCAATGTCAATGTCAATGCCAATGTCAATGTCAATGTCAATGTCAATGTCAATGTCAATGTCAATGTCAATGTCAATGTCAATGTCAATGTCAATGTCAATGTCAATGTCAATGTCAAAAGTCAAAGTCAATGTGAATGTCAATGTGAATGTGAATGTGAATGTGAATGTGAATGTGAATGTGAATGTGAATGTGAATGTGAATGTGAATGTGAATGTGAATGTGAATGTGAATGTGAATGTGAATGTGAATGTGAATGTGAATGTGAATGTGAATGTGAATGTGAATGTGAATGTGAATGTG
>CAXARU010000172.1:35000-36209 GCA_963971365.1 Lasioglossum villosulum
ATGTGAATGTGAATGTGAATGTGAATGTGAATGTGAATGTGAATGTGAATGTGAATGTGAATGTGAATGTGAATGTGAATGTGAATGTGAATGTGAATGTGAATGTGAATGTGAATGTGAATGTGAATGTGAATGTGAATGTGAATGTGAATGTGAATGTGAATGTGAATGTGAATGTGAATGTGAATGTGAATGTGAATGTGAATGTGAATGTGAATGTGAATGTGAATGTGAATGTGAATGTGAATGTGAATGTGAATGTGAATGTGAATGTGAATGTGAATGTGAATGTGAATGTGAATGTGAATGTGAATGTGAATGTGAATGTGAATGTGAATGTGAATGTGAATGTGAATGTGAATGTGAATGTGAATGTGAATGTGAATGTGAATGTGAATGTGAATGTGAATGTGAATGTGAATGTGAATGTGAATGTGAATGTGAATGTGAATGTGAATGTGAATGTGAATGTGAATGTGAATGTGAATGTGAATGTGAATGTGAATGTGAATGTGAATGTGAATGTGAATGTGAATGTGAATGTGAACTGTGAATGTGAATGTGAATGTGAATGTGAATGTGAATGTGAATGTGAATGTGAATGTGAATGTGAATGTGAATGTGAATGTGAATGTGAATGTGAATGTGAATGTGAATGTGGATGTGAATGTGGATGTGAATGTGAATGTGAATGTGAATGTGAATGTGAATGTGAATGTGAATGTGAATGTGAATGTGAATGTGAATGTGAATGTGAATGTGAATGTGAATGTGAATGTGAATGTGAATGTGAATGTGAATGTGAATGTGAATGTGAATGTGAATGTGAATGTGAATGTGAATGTGGATGTGGATGTGAATGTGAATGTGAATGTGAATGTGAATGTGAATGTGAATGTCAATGTCAATGTCAATGTCAATGTCAATGTCAATGTCAATGTCAATGTCAATGTCAATGTCAATGTCAATGTCAATGTCAATGTCAATGTCAATGTCAATGTCAATGTCAATGTCAATGTCAATGTGAATGTCAATGTCAATGTCAATGTCAATGTCAATGTCAATGTCAATGTGAATGTGAATGTGAATGACAATGTGAATGTGAATGTCAATGTCAATGTGAATGTGAATGTGAAATGTGAATGTGAATGTGAATGTGAATGTGAATGTGAATGTGAATGTGAATGTGAATGTGAATGTGAATGTGAA
>CAXARU010000173.1:0-55492 GCA_963971365.1 Lasioglossum villosulum
AACAGTTTTTAACCATACTCCCAGGGTAATAACCCTTCGCCGGCCACTCGTGCTGCTCGCGGCCCTGGCTCGTAACAGAACTGGTGACAGCGGTGGGATTTGTTCAATTATTTTAGGATTACTTTAATTTTGGGTTTACTATATTAAATTACTCGTAACTGAGTACTGATGATATACTAGTTTTCCTAGTTTACGTCTCGATATTACTGGCTATATACTAGTTTTCTCTAATCACGCTTTTATATCAAAATTAATTAAAGTTTTAATATACTAGTTTTCCTAGTTAAAAGACTTCAATATACTAGTTTCCTCTAGTTACATTTTTAAATATAATATACTAGTTTTCTCTAGTTACATTTTTAAATAAAAATGCAGAATTCAGCTGCAAATACATCTTCTGTTGACATGATGAACTTGACGGTTTCACTTGCAACTTCTATGTCGCTGTTGACGCAAAAGACATGCTTACAGAATATTACTTCGACAATTCCTACCTTTAACGGGGAAGACCCCCCTTTGATTCGTTTCGCGCAAACTTTAGAGGACGGGTTAACTTTGATTCCGGAGGGTACGGAGGCCGAGTATCTGGCAATTGTTCTTACGAAACTCGTTGGACCGGCGCGTAGAAGTACGTTAGAACACAAGTTTACAACCGTAAAATCATTGGTTCAACATTTGAAAAAACGGTTCGCTCCCGGTAAGAGCTTGTCATATTATCAAGTGGAAATCGCGAAGTTGCATATTCGCGAAGGAGAAAGCCTACGACAATATATCGATAGGACAAGCCATTTGGTTTACTGTACGCGCGGAGCCATGAGGGAAAAATACGAGGTCCATGCCGAAGAATTCATTAAATTGATGGAAAACGATGTCAAGGAAAATTTCATCGACGGTTTGCCGGATCGAGTTTCCTTCAAGGTGTCGGCTCTCTCTAAAGATATCAAGAATCTGGAAGAAGCTTACGACATCGTGCTACAGATAGACAAAAAATTAAGGAATCGGCGACAGTCGCCACGAAATGAATCACCATCAAGGTGGTCCCGCCGAGACTCTTACGACCAGGACTCTCAATATCACGATCGACAAGTGTCGTATCCTCTATCTCCGAGTAGATATGACCGAAACAGAGATCGACACGCGAGGCCATCTGGTTATTTGGAGGAAAAAGGAGGACGAGCTTCTGCCTGGACCTTGCGTCACAGGAGCCCTTCAAATTCCCCCTCCAATCGTACCGACACTTCAAGTGTAAGAGATGATGAAAAACGGTACACCATATTAAAAAATACCGACAAAGAACGTTTTTCAAAATCGTATTGTTGGCATTGCGGAACATCGGGACATGATGGAAAATTCTGTAAGAATCGTCCACATAACCCGAAATTCCGACGAGATTCGCGAGATTCATCGGTCGAATCAAACAAATCTTTAAACTTCGATCGCGCTCACCGTACCGGCGACACGATGAGCGAAACCAAAGAAGTTCGCCCAAGAACTGTCCGCTTCGAGGAAAAACCCTTCTCAAGGAAGCACCAGCCCCGCGAATCAACATCAAAATCCCGGAACTGGAATCAGGAAAGGGAGAATTTTTAATTGATGGCGGAGCCTCAGTCAATCTAGTAGTTCTCAACGCTTTGGGTACAGGAGCAGAAATTATCTCACGTGAAGAAATCGAGATAACGGGACTCACGAGTATTCCAATTCGTACCTTAGGAACTACGATTTTACACATTCACGAAGCTCCTGCGTTTTTCTACGTAGTGAAGCAACTTACAATTGAAGCAGATGGACTTATAGGAAGCCCATTTTTGAAACAGGAACAAGCAGAAATTTCTTATTACCATAGGACAGTGGTATTAAGAAGTAAACCTACCAGACCTATTCGATTCTCCAACTACCAGCAGGAATCGGAAACACCCACCAAACATCGTATAGATGCCCGAACGTCTCAGCAGATTGCAATTACAATAGCTAATCCGAAAGTTAAGGAAGGATATTTACCACGCATAAAAACTCATGATAAACTGTACATAGGAGAAGCTGCAGTCATAAATGACAGAGGAAAATGTCATGTTATGGCAACTAACACAAGTGAAGAAGCACTGGACATAGAAATTGAACCACAAATTTTGGAACCTTATGATATTTTGAGTACCTCAGACGAAGATAATTATTCAGAAATACGACACCATTCCAATTTCAAAACTAAAGAAGATAGGATACAGGGAATCTTCGAAACGCTAAATCTAAGCCACCTGAACAAAGAAGAACGATGCAGCATTACAGCATTGATAAAAGAATTTCCCGATCGATTTTATCTTCCTGGAGATAAATTAGGGAAGGCTTCCGATTTCAAACATTCTCTACATACAACTGATGAGATTCCGATTAACACAAGGCAATATCGCTATCCTCCCATACATCAAGAAGAAATTAAAAAGCAGATTAATGGCTTATTATCCGAAGGTATTATAACCCCATCTAAATCTCCGTACAATTCGCCTTTGTGGATTGTACCCAAAAAGCCAGATGCGCAAGGAAACAAGCGTTGGCGCATGGTAATAGATTTTCGTGCGCTAAATGAAAAAACCATTTCCGATAAATATCCGCTTCCTCAGATCACAGAAATATTGGATCGTCTCGGTGGAGCTAAATACTTCTCCGTCTTCGATCTTGCCAGCGGATTTCACCAAATAGAAATGGATCCAAAAGATAGGCAGAAAACAGCTTTTACCACCCCTAATGGGCATTATGAATTTTCACGAATGCCGTTTGGTTTGAAAAATGCACCACCTACTTTTCAACGCTTGATGGACCAGGTACTAACTGGACTTCAGGGAACAGATGTTTTCGTTTATTTGGACGACATCGTGGTTTACGCTTCATCATTACAGGAACATAACATTAAAGTCAGGAAATTGCTGAATCGTCTGCGAGAACATGGCTTGACGCTTCAGACCAATAAATGCGAATTCTTACGGAAAGAAGTCACATATCTTGGACATATTATTTCAAGAAAAGGAGTAAAACCAGACCCTAGGAAACTAAAAGCTGTTCAGAATTTTCCAACGCCTACCTCACAGAAGAATATCCAACAATTTTTGGGTCTAGTGGGATATTACCGTCGTTTCATACAAGATTTTACCATAAAAGCAAAATCATTAATTGATCTTTTAGGAAAGGGCAAGAAATTCAAATGGGCTGAAGAACAAGAAAACAGTTTTAAAATGTTACGTGAAGAACTCTGTCGAGAACCAATCTTGCAGTACCCAGATTTCAACAAGCCATTCATCATCACAACAGACGCTTCTGAATATGCCATTGGAGCCGTGCTTAGTCAAGGCGAAATAGGCAATGATTTACCAATTGCTTACGCATCGCGTAGTCTCAATAAGGCCGAAAGAAATTATTCTGCCACTGAGAAGGAATGTTTAGCAATGGTATACGCCGTTATTTATTTTCGACCGTATGTTTATGGAACAAAATTCACACTGGTTACCGACCATCGCCCGTTGGTTTGGCTACATTCTGTAAAAGATCCAACGTCAAGACTCATGAAGTGGAAACTTCGTCTTTTGGAGTATGACTATCAGGTTGTTCATAAATCTGGAAAAACAAATAAGAATGCGGATGCATTATCACGTAATCCCACTTCCATTTGTTTGCCACTCATCCCGAGGGAACTCAAAGACCCCGAGTTTAAAATGCAAATACCGAAAACGGATGCTAACGCTAGTTCAATTGGACAACGAATCAGGCAATTACGTCGGGATCGAGAAAACCGACCAAAACATCAACAACCAAATAGCAGTTCAGATGAGACAGAAGAACCCGCTCTTGGTAAGGTTCAGCATTCACCAATAATGTACAGGAACAGATCTTTCCCAAGTTTGTCTCGAGAGGTGACAATGCCAGATGAAAACCAGGACATCATTCAACACCTTCTACCCGTGGCAAACTCCACAGAAATTTTTTCTACGGATAAGAATACGAGTTCGTCCGGTGATTTAATTTCGTTTGAGGAGCCGACGGAAAACACTGTCATAGAGAATACGAACAATATACAGGGTGATATATCTAATATACCTCTAGAGGTATTCCCTGAAACAGGTGGAATTTTACAACCTACCGTAATCCAATCATCAAACAATACCATAGGCGAAGCAAGGGTACAGCAATTTTTTGACCGCACAGCCGACCCTTACCCATTCTTTGACGCCACCACCGATGGTTCGTCTACCGAAACTGACCTGGAGGCGCCGCCGGAACCGAAACAAAAATTTAGCATTTCTTCAAACACCCTCACCGCAAAAGAGGATCACTATGTACATTTTGTCTCTGCCGATTGCAATTTAATAACACCCGTGGGAAAACTTTTATCCGACATTGGATTAATAAATAAGCAGGAACTTTTAGCTGCACGACCAGAGAAGGGACAGGTCATAATTTCAAGTAATGGGTTATTTAAAACATTTAGCGTAGTAATATCTAACAACTTCCATGATAAACCAAAAAGAGAAGACATAGTTAATGGACTGAAAACCCTTCAATCAGCGTTAGAACAAAACAGGATCAAATCTTTTCGAATATCAGCATACGGAGACCATCATAAAACATCATTCAACGAATTTTTCAAAATATTAAAAGAAGTCTTTACACACTCATCTTATCAAATTACAATATGTAATTGTATCATTACAACGCCTTCCGTAGAAGACAGACAAGAAATCATTTATGAAGCACATGATAGCTTAATAGGAGGACATAAGGGAGTTACAAAAACTTATAATCACATCCGTTCAAGATTTCATTGGCCTCAGATGCGCAACGAAATTCAAGAATATATCCGAAAATGCAGAAGTTGCCAGGAACAGAAACTAACCAGAATAAAGACTCGTCAGCCTATGCTGATCACCGACACACCGTTAGACGCATTTGACAAAATTTCCTTGGATACAGTTGGACCATTACCAATCACACCTGGCGGAAATCGACACATCCTCACCATACAGGATAATCTAACTAAATATTGCATTGCGGTAGCGATACCAAATATCCGAGCCGCCACCATCGCAGATGCCTTTGCACGGCATTTTATCGCAATTTACGGAACACCACGCGCAATACTCACGGATAAGGGAACCAGCTTTATTGGAAATCTTATGACAAACCTGTCAGAAATATTCAAAATCAAACAAATCACCACCTCAGGATACCGACCTCAAACTAATAGATCGCTGGAACGAAGTCATATTGTCCTCACTGAATATCTGAAGCATTACATGGAAAATTACGAAGACTGGGATTTATTAATCCCTTTTGCAATGTTCTCTTACAATACGTCAGTTCATGAAGCTACCAACTTTACACCGTATGAACTGGTTTTTGGCAAACAGGCTCGAGAACCAAATTCATTTCCAACTGGTACAAATTTGAAGAAATATGGAGATTATTTATCAGAACTAATAACAAATATAGTCAGAATCCGTAATATAGCAGTAGACGGAAGCCCTCCATAACAATCCTTTTTATCTACTACGGCTGCCGCTGACAACACTACCAACCCCAGAAGGAAAATGATTCAACAAACATTCGGGCCAGCCGCCACACGATGTCACCCAGGGTTGGGCCCAACTGGGTTACGCAGTCCCGACCTAAACAACACACCTAGCCTATAAGTATACACACAACACACTACACCGATACAATTCTTCTTTCTCCTTTTTCTGTAAGTCGTTTGTTTGTTCAAAAAATTTTTTTTTTCCTATTTTTATTTTTCCCTTCAAATCTGTGGTACCTAGGACGTTTCCTTCCTGATGAGAAAGCATCACGCGAACCGCGATGTTTCCTCTTGGTGGGGAGATGTGACGGTTAGCGAACAGATTCCGTTGACTTTCCCACAGAAATCTCTTCAAAAGTCGTCTCTGGCAGGAAACGTTCTAGATAACCTTTTCATATCTTAGTTGATCCCTTTTAACGAAGACCGACTTCTGGCTCGACTTAATGGAAATCGACAAAAAACTAGAGTCTGGTCCTAAGCGGCGATTAGGTTATGAACAGTCCACCCCCTTCAATTTTGGGGTATATAAACCCGTACATTTTTACTCTCAGTGGGCAGTACTTCCATAGTCACGAATCGTGTCGCGTCGTGCTGTATTTTCGTAAGTCGATTTCCAGTAAGATCGGGCTAAAGTTCCCCTTCGGACCAACCTTTGAACCGTATAGATTCCGTAGTCCGGTAACAAAACTATTAAGGCATTACGTAAAATCGCTTCGAAACCCCCGCATCTTGCCAGTGCGTCAACATCGAGCAACATAGGTAATATTCTTTTATTCTCGCACACACTATCTCGCGACACATACACATATATTTCAATGTAAACTATAACGATTTGAATATATCTGAATTTTACCTAATCACTTCTAAATTCTTTCAACCCTTAATTATTGTTATACCAATCCTAATTTAATAGTTGAACGTTCCCACATGATACAATCTTACCGCTCGGATTGTATCAATTAAATTATACTTGTTACGAGGCTCACTAACAACCCCATCACCTATCAAACTCTTAGACGACATTCCAATCGCCTAATCGGGATATTTTCCAACCTAGTACCTACCCGATTTCATATTGGGATCATCCACATTACCTATACGTCCACACACAAATTAAACGGCAACCTGACAATCGTATCAAGGATCGTCCGTTTTTCCTTTGAATCCAACATACTAGCGGCTCCCTGACAATCGTATCAAGGTGCGTCCGCTAAACTCTATAACCTCCTTAATAATCTTTCAAGTCAGAGTTCCCCATTCACACGTAGGTTCATCCCTGAAACTTCACTCATACTAGCGGCAACCTGACAATCGTATCAAGGATCGTCCGCTTTAACTAACAGTTTTTAACCATACTCCCAGGGTAATAACCCTTCGCCGGCCACTCGTGCTGCTCGCGGCCCTGGCTCGTAACAACCTTGACCTTGACCTTGACCTTGACCTTGACCTTGACCTTGACCTTGACCTTGACGTTGACCTTGACCTTGACCTTGACCTTGACCTTTGACCTCTGCACTATGACCTTTGACCTTGACCTTGACCTTGACCTTTGACCTTGACCTTGGCCTTGACCTTGACCTTTGACCTTGACCTTGACCTTGACCTTGACCTTGACCTTGGCCTTGACCTTGACCTTTGACCTTGACCTTGACCTTTGACCTTGACCTTGACCTTTGACCTTTGACCTTTGACCTTTGACCTTGACCTTGACCTTGACCTTGACCTTGACCTTGACCTTGACCTTTGACCTTGACCTTTGACCTTGACCTTGACCTTGACCTTGACCTTTGACCTTGACCTTGACCTTGACCTTTGACCTTGAACTTGACCTTTGACCTTGACCTTGACGTTTGACCTTTGACCTTTGACCTTGACCTTGACCTTGACCTTGACCTTGACCTTGACCTTGACCTTTGACCTTGACCTTGACCTTGACCTTTGACCTTGAACTTGACCTTTGACCTTGACCTTGACGTTTGACCTTTGACCTTTGACCTTGACCTTGACCTTGACCTTGACCTTGACCTTTGACCTTTGACCTTGAACTTGACCTTTGACCTTGACCTTGACCTTGACCTTGACCTTGACCTTGACCTTGACCTTGACCTTGACCTTGACCTTGACCTTGACCTTGACCTTGACCTTGACCTTGACCTTGACCTTGACCTTGACCTTTGACCTTGACCTTGACCTTGACCTTGACCTTGACCTTGACCTTGACCTTGACCTTGACCTTGACCTTGACCTTGACCTTGACCTTGACCTTGACCTTGACCTTGACCTTGACCTACACCTTGACCTTGACCTTGACCTTGACCTTTGACCTTGACCTTGACCTTGACCTTTGACCTTGACCTTGGCCTTGACCTTGACCTTTGACCTTGACCTTGACCTTGACCTTGACCTTGACCTTGACCTTGGCCTTGACCTTGACCTTTGACCTTGACCTTGACCTTTGACCTTGACCTTGACCTTTGACCTTTGACCTTTGACCTTTGACCTTGACCTTGACCTTGACCTTGACCTTGACCTTTGACCTTGACCTTTGACCTTGACCTTGACCTTGACCTTGACCTTTGACCTTGACCTTGACCTTGACCTTTGACCTTGAACTTGACCTTTGACCTTGACCTTGACGTTTGACCTTTGACCTTTGACCTTGACCTTGACCTTGACCTTGACCTTGACCTTGACCTTGACCTTTGACCTTTGACCTTGAACTTGACCTTTGACCTTGACCTTGACCTTGACCTTGACCTTGACCTTGACCTTTGACCTTTGACCTTTGACCTTGACCTTGACCTTTGACCTTGACCTTGACCTTGACCTTTGACCTTGACCTTGACCTTGACCTTTGACCTTGACCTTTGACCTTGACATTGACCTTGACCTTGACCTTTGACCTTGACCTTGACCTTGACCTTGACCTTGACCTTGACCTTGACCTTGACCTTGACCTTGACCTTGACCTTGACCTTGACCTTGACCTTGACCTTGACCTTGACCTTGACCTTGACCTTGACCTTGACCTTGACCTTGACCTTGACCTTGACCTTGACCTTGACCTTGACCTTGACCTTGACCTTGACCTTGACCTTGACCTTGACCTTGACCTTGACCTTGACCTTGACCTAGACCTTGACCTTGACCTTGACCTAGACCTAGACCTAGACCTTGACCTAGACCTTGACCTTGACCTTGACCTTGACCTTGACCTTGACCTTGACCTTGACCTTGACCTTGACCTTGACCTTGACCTTGACCTTGACCTTGACCTTGACCTTGACCTTGACCTTGACCTTGACCTTGACCTTGACCTTGACCTTGACCTTGACCTTTGACCTTGACCTTGACCTTGACCTTGACCTTGACCTTGACCTTTGACCTTTGACCTTGAACTTGACCTTTGACCTTGACCTTGACCTTGACCTTGACCTTGACCTTGACCTTGACCTTGACCTTGACCTTGACCTTGACCTTGACCTTGACCTTGACCTTGACCTTGACCTTTGACCTTGACCTTGACCTTGACCTTGACCTTGACCTTGACCTTGACCTTGACCTTGACCTTGACCTTGACCTTGACCTTGACCTTGACCTTGACCTTGACCTTGACCTTGACCTTGACCTTGACCTTGACCTACACCTTGACCTTGACCTTGACCTTGACCTTTGACCTTGACCTTGACCTTGACCTTTGACCTTGACCTTGGCCTTGACCTTGACCTTTGACCTTGACCTTGACCTTGACCTTGACCTTGACCTTGACCTTGGCCTTGACCTTGACCTTTGACCTTGACCTTGACCTTTGACCTTGACCTTGACCTTTGACCTTTGACCTTTGACCTTTGACCTTTGACCTTGACCTTGACCTTGACCTTGACCTTGACCTTGACCTTGACCTTTGACCTTGACCTTTGACCTTGACCTTGACCTTGACCTTGACCTTGACCTTGACCTTTGACCTTGACCTTGACCTTGACCTTTGACCTTGACCTTGACGTTTGACCTTTGACCTTTGACCTTGACCTTGACCTTGACCTTGACCTTGACCTTGACCTTTGACCTTTGACCTTGAACTTGACCTTTGACCTTGACCTTGACCTTGACCTTGACCTTTGACCTTGACCTTTGACCTTTGACCTTTGACCTTGACCTTGACCTTTGACCTTGACCTTGACCTTGACCTTTGACCTTGACCTTGACCTTGACCTTTGACCTTGACCTTTGACCTTGACCTTGACCTTGACCTTGACCTTTGACCTTGACCTTGACCTTGACCTTGACCTTGACCTTGACCTTGACCTTGACCTTGACCTTGACCTTGACCTTGACCTTGACCTTGACCTTGACCTTGACCTTGACCTTGACCTTGACCTTGACCTTGACCTTGACCTTGACCTTGACCTTGACCTTGACCTTGACCTTGACCTTGACCTTGACCTTGACCTTGACCTTGACCTTGACCTTGACCTAGACCTTGACCTTGACCTTGACCTTGACCTTGACCTAGACCTAGACCTAGACCTAGACCTTGACTCGACCTTGACCTTGACCTTGACCTTGACCTTGACCTTGACCTTGACCTTGACCTTGACCTTGACCTTGACCTTGACCTTGACCTTGACCTTGACCTTGACCTTGACCTTGACCTTGACCTTGACCTTGACCTTGACCTTTGACCTTTGACCTTGACCTTGACCTTGGCCTTGACCTTTGACCTTGACCTCTGACCTTTGACCTTTGACCTCTGACCTTTGACCTTGACCTCGACCTTGACCTTGACCTTGACCTTTGACCTCTGCACTATGACCTCTGGCCTCTGACCTTTGACCTTGACCTCTGTCCTTTGACCTTTGACCTTGACCTTGACCTTGACCTCTGACCTTGACCTTGACCTTGACCTTGACCTTGACCTTGACCTTGACCTTGACCTTGACCTTGACCTTGACCTTGACCTTGACCTTGACCTTGACCTTGACCTTGACCTTGACCTTGACCTTGACCTTGACCTTGACCTTGACCTTGACCTTGACCTTGACCTTGACCTTGACCTTGACCTTGACCTTGACCTTGACCTTGACCTTGACCTTGACCTAGACCTTGACCTTGACCTTGACCTTGACCTAGACCTAGACCTAGACCTTGACCTAGACCTTGACCTTGACCTTGACCTTGACCTTGACCTTGACCTTGACCTTGACCTTGACCTTGACCTAGACCTAGACCTAGACCTAGACCTTGACCTAGACCTTGACCTTGACCTTGACCTTGACCTTGACCTTGACCTTGACCTTGACCTTGACCTTGACCTTGACCTTGACCTTGACCTTGACCTTGACCTTGACCTTGACCTTGACCTTGACCTTGACCTTGACCTTGACCTTGACCTTGACCTTGACCTTGACCTTGACCTTGACCTTGACCTTGACCTTGACCTTGACCATGACCTTGACCTTGACCTTGACCTTGACCTTGACCTTGACCTTGACCTTGACAATGACCTTGACCTTGACCTTGACCTTGACCTTGACCTTGACCTTGACCTTGACCTAGACCTAGACCTAGACCTTGACCTTGACCTTGACCTTGACCTAGACCTAGACCTAGACCTTGACCTTGACCTTGACCTTGACCTTGACCTTGACCTTGACCTTGACCTTGACCTTGACCTTGACCTTTGACCTTGACCTTGACCTTGACCTTGACCTTGACCTTGACCTTGACCTTGACCTTGACCTTGACCTTGACCTTGACCTTGACCTTGACCTTGACCTTGACCTTGACCTTGACCTTGACCTACACCTTGACCTTGACCTTGACCTTTGACCTTGACCTTGACCTTGACCTTTGACCTTGACCTTGGCCTTGACCTTGACCTTTGACCTTGACCTTGACCTTGACCTTGACCTTGACCTTGACCTTGACCTTGGCCTTGACCTTGACCTTTGACCTTGACCTTGACCTTTGACCTTGACCTTGACCTTTGACCTTTGACCTTTGACCTTTGACCTTGACCTTGACCTTGACCTTGACCTTGACCTTGACCTTTGACCTTGACCTTTGACCTTGACCTTGACCTTGACCTTGACCTTTGACCTTGACCTTGACCTTGACCTTTGACCTTGAACTTGACCTTTGACCTTGACCTTGACGTTTGACCTTTGACCTTTGACCTTGACCTTGACCTTGACCTTGACCTTGACCTTGACCTTTGACCTTTGACCTTGAACTTGACCTTTGACCTTGACCTTGACCTTGACCTTGACCTTGACCTTGACCTTTGACCTTTGACCTTTGACCTTGACCTTGACCTTTGACCTTGACCTTGACCTTGACCTTGACCTTTGACCTTGACCTTGACCTTGACCTTTGACCTTGACCTTTGACCTTGACCTTGACCTTGACCTTGACCTTTGACCTTGACCTTGACCTTGACCTTGACCTTGACCTTGACCTTGACCTTGACCTTGACCTTGACCTTGACCTTGACCTTGACCTTGACCTTGACCTTGACCTTGACCTTGACCTTGACCTTGACCTTGACCTTGACCTTGACCTTGACCTTGACCTTGACCTTGACCTTGACCTTTGACCTTTGACCTTGACCTTTGACCTTTGACCTTGAACTTGACCTTTGACCTTGACCTTGACCTTGACCTTGACCTTGACCTTGACCTTGACCTTGACCTTGACCTTGACCTTGACCTTGACCTTGACCTTGACCTTGACCTTGACCTTGACCTTGACCTTTGACCTTGACCTTGACCTTGACCTTGACCTTGACCTTGACCTTGACCTTGACCTTGACCTTGACCTTGACCTTGACCTTGACCTTGACCTTGACCTTGACCTTGACCTTGACCTTGACCTTGACCTACACCTTGACCTTGACCTTGACCTTGACCTTTGACCTTGACCTTGACCTTGACCTTTGACCTTGACCTTGGCCTTGACCTTGACCTTTGACCTTGACCTTGACCTTGACCTTGACCTTGACCTTGACCTTGGCCTTGACCTTGACCTTTGACCTTGACCTTGACCTTTGACCTTGACCTTGACCTTGACCTTGACCTTGACCTTGACCTTGACCTTGACCTTGACCTTGACCTTGACCTTGACCTTTGACCTTGACCTTGACCTTGACCTTTGACCTTGACCTTGACCTTGACCTTTGACCTTGAACTTGACCTTTGACCTTGACCTTGACGTTTGACCTTTGACCTTTGACCTTGACCTTGACCTTTGACCTTGACCTTGACCTTGACCTTTGACCTTGAACTTGACCTTTGACCTTGACCTTGACGTTTGACCTTTGACCTTTGACCTTGACCTTGACCTTGACCTTGACCTTGACCTTGACCTTGACCTTTGACCTTTGACCTTGAACTTGACCTTTGACCTTGACCTTGACCTTGACCTTGACCTTGACCTTGACCTTTGACCTTTGACCTTTGACCTTGACCTTGACCTTTGACCTTGACCTTGACCTTGACCTTTGACCTTGACCTTGACCTTGACCTTTGACCTTGACCTTTGACCTTGACATTGACCTTGACCTTGACCTTTGACCTTGACCTTGACCTTGACCTTGACCTTGACCTTGACCTTGACCTTGACCTTGACCTTGACCTTGACCTTGTCCTTGACCTTGACCTTGACCTTGACCTTGACCTTGACCTTGACCTTGACCTTGACCTTGACCTTGACCTTGACCTTGACCTTGACCTTGACCTTGACCTTGACCTTGACCTTGACCTTGACCTTGACCTTGACCTTGACCTTGACCTTGACCTTGACCTAGACCTTGACCTTGACCTTGACCTAGACCTAGACCTAGACCTTGACCTAGACCTTGACCTTGACCTTGACCTTGACCTTGACCTTGACCTTGACCTTGACCTTGACCTTGACCTTGACCTTGACCTTGACCTTGACCTTGACCTTGACCTTGACCTTGACCTTGACCTTGACCTTGACCTTGACCTTGACCTTGACCTTGACCTTTGACCTTGACCTTGACCTTGACCTTGACCTTGACCTTGACCTTTGACCTTGAACTTGACCTTTGACCTTTGACCTTGACCTTGACCTTGACCTTGACCTTGACCTTGACCTTGACCTTGACCTTGACCTTGACCTTGACCTTGACCTTGACCTTGACCTTGACCTTTGACCTTGACCTTGACCTTGACCTTGACCTTGACCTTGACCTTGACCTTGACCTTGACCTTGACCTTGACCTTGACCTTGACCTTGACCTTGACCTTGACCTTGACCTTGACCTTGACCTTGACCTTGACCTACACCTTGACCTTGACCTTGACCTTGACCTTTGACCTTGACCTTGACCTTGACCTTTGACCTTGACCTTGGCCTTGACCTTGACCTTTGACCTTGACCTTGACCTTGACCTTGACCTTGACCTTGACCTTGGCCTTGACCTTGACCTTTGACCTTGACCTTGACCTTTGACCTTGACCTTGACCTTTGACCTTTGACCTTTGACCTTTGACCTTTGACCTTGACCTTGACCTTGACCTTGACCTTGACCTTGACCTTGACCTTTGACCTTGACCTTTGACCTTGACCTTGACCTTGACCTTGACCTTGACCTTTGACCTTGACCTTGACCTTGACCTTTGACCTTGAACTTGACCTTTGACCTTGACCTTGACGTTTGACCTTTGACCTTTGACCTTGACCTTGACCTTGACCTTGACCTTGACCTTGACCTTTTACCTTTGACCTTGAACTTGACCTTTGACCTTGACCTTGACCTTGACCTTGACCTTTGACCTTGACCTTTGACCTTTGACCTTTGACCTTGACCTTGACCTTTGACCTTGACCTTGACCTTGACCTTTGACCTTGACCTTGACCTTGACCTTTGACCTTGACCTTTGACCTTGACCTTGACCTTGACCTTGACCTTTGACCTTGACCTTGACCTTGACCTTGACCTTGACCTTGACCTTGACCTTGACCTTGACCTTGACCTTGACCTTGACCTTGACCTTGACCTTGACCTTGACCTTGACCTTGACCTTGACCTTGACCTTGACCTTGACCTTGACCTTGACCTTGACCTTGACCTTGACCTTGACCTTGACCTTGACCTTGACCTTGACCTTGACCTTGACCTTGACCTTGACCTTGACCTTGACCTTGACCTAGACCTTGACCTTGACCTTGACCTTGACCTTGACCTAGACCTAGACCTAGACCTAGACCTTGACCTAGACCTTGACCTTGACCTTGACCTTGACCTTGACCTTGACCTTGACCTTGACCTTGACCTTGACCTTGACCTTGACCTTGACCTTGACCTTGACCTTGACCTTGACCTTGACCTTGACCTTGACCTTGACCTTTGACCTTTGACCTTGACCTTGACCTTGGCCTTGACCTTTGACCTTGACCTCTGACCTTTGACCTTTGACCTCTGACCTTTGACCTTGACCTCGACCTTGACCTTGACCTTGACCTTTGACCTCTGCACTATGACCTCTGGCCTCTGACCTTTGACCTTGACCTCTGTCCTTTGACCTTTGACCTTGACCTTGACCTTGACCTCTGACCTTGACCTTGACCTTGACCTTGACCTTGACCTTGACCTTGACCTTGACCTTGACCTTGACCTTGACCTTGACCTTGACCTTGACCTTGACCTTGACCTTGACCTTGACCTTGACCTTGACCTTGACCTTGACCTTGACCTTGACCTTGACCTTGACCTTGACCTTGACCTTGACCTTGACCTTGACCTTGACCTTGACCTTGACCTTGACCTAGACCTTGACCTTGACCTAGACCTAGACCTAGACCTAGACCTTGACCTAGACCTTGACCTTGACCTTGACCTTGACCTTGACCTTGACCTTGACCTTGACCTAGACCTAGACCTAGACCTAGACCTTGACCTAGACCTTGACCTTGACCTTGACCTTGACCTTGACCTTGACCTTGACCTTGACCTTGACCTTGACCTTGACCTTGACCTTGACCTTGACCTTGACCTTGACCTTGACCTTGACCTTGACCTTGACCTTGACCTTGACCTTGACCTTGACCTTGACCTTGACCTTGACCTTGACCTTGACCTTGACCTTGACCATGACCTTGACCTTGACCTTGACCTTGACCTTGACCTTGACAATGACCTTGACCTTGACCTTGACCTTGACCTTGACCTTGACCTTGACCTTGACCTTGACCTAGACCTAGACCTAGACCTTGACCTTGACCTTGACCTTGACCTAGACCTAGACCTAGACCTTGACCTTGACCTTGACCTTGACCTTGACCTTGACCTTGACCTTGACCTTGACCTTGACCTTGACCTTTGACCTTGACCTTGACCTTGACCTTGACCTTGACCTTGACCTTGACCTTGACCTTGACCTTGACCTTGACCTTGACCTTGACCTTGACCTTGACCTTGACCTTGACCTACACCTTGACCTTGACCTTGACCTTGACCTTTGACCTTGACCTTGACCTTGACCTTTGACCTTGACCTTGGCCTTGACCTTGACCTTTGACCTTGACCTTGACCTTGACCTTGACCTTGACCTTGACCTTGACCTTGGCCTTGACCTTGACCTTTGACCTTGACCTTGACCTTTGACCTTGACCTTGACCTTTGACCTTTGACCTTTGACCTTTGACCTTGACCTTGACCTTGACCTTGACCTTGACCTTGACCTTTGACCTTGACCTTTGACCTTGACCTTGACCTTGACCTTGACCTTTGACCTTGACCTTGACCTTGACCTTTGACCTTGAACTTGACCTTTGACCTTGACCTTGACGTTTGACCTTTGACCTTTGACCTTGACCTTGACCTTGACCTTGACCTTGACCTTGACCTTTGACCTTTGACCTTGAACTTGACCTTTGACCTTGACCTTGACCTTGACCTTGACCTTGACCTTGACCTTTGACCTTTGACCTTTGACCTTGACCTTGACCTTTGACCTTGACCTTGACCTTGACCTTTGACCTTGACCTTGACCTTGACCTTTGACCTTGACCTTTGACCTTGACCTTGACCTTGACCTTGACCTTTGACCTTGACCTTGACCTTGACCTTGACCTTGACCTTGACCTTGACCTTGACCTTGACCTTGACCTTGACCTTGACCTTGACCTTGACCTTGACCTTGACCTTGACCTTGACCTTGACCTTGACCTTGACCTTGACCTTGACCTTGACCTTGACCTTGACCTTGACCTTGACCTTGACCTTGACCTTGACCTTGACCTTGACCTTGACCTTGACCTTGACCTTTGACCTTTGACCTTGACCTTGACCTTGACCTTGACCTTGACCTTTGACCTTTGACCTTGAACTTGACCTTTGACCTTGACCTTGACCTTGACCTTGACCTTGACCTTGACCTTGACCTTGACCTTGACCTTGACCTTGACCTTGACCTTGACCTTGACCTTGACCTTTGACCTTGACCTTGACCTTGACCTTGACCTTGACCTTGACCTTGACCTTGACCTTGACCTTGACCTTGACCTTGACCTTGACCTTGACCTTGACCTTGACCTTGACCTTGACCTTGACCTTGACCTTGACCTTGACCTTGACCTTGACCTACACCTTGACCTTGACCTTGACCTTGACCTTTGACCTTGACCTTGACCTTGACCTTTGACCTTGACCTTGGCCTTGACCTTGACCTTTGACCTTGACCTTGACCTTGACCTTGACCTTGACCTTGACCTTGGCCTTGACCTTGACCTTTGACCTTGACCTTGACCTTTGACCTTGACCTTGACCTTGACCTTGACCTTGACCTTGACCTTGACCTTGACCTTGACCTTGACCTTGACCTTGACCTTTGACCTTGACCTTTGACCTTGACCTTGACCTTGACCTTGACCTTGACCTTTGACCTTGACCTTGACCTTGACCTTTGACCTTGAACTTGACCTTTGACCTTGACCTTGACGTTTGACCTTTGACCTTTGACCTTGACCTTGACCTTGACCTTGACCTTGACCTTGACCTTGACCTTGACCTTGACCTTGACCTTGACCTTGACCTAGACCTAGACCTAGACCTAGACCTAGACCTTGACCTAGACCTAGACCTTGACCTAGACCTTGACCTTGACCTTGACCTTGACCTTGACCTTGACCTTGACCTTGACCTTGACCTTGACCTTGACCTTGACCTTGACCTTGACCTTGACCTTGACCTTGACCTTGACCTTGACCTTGACCTTGACCTTGACCTTGACCTTGACCTTGACCTTGACCTTGACCTTGACCTTGACCTTGACCTTGACCTTGACCTTGACCATGACCTTGACCTTGACCTTGACCTTGACCTTGACCTTGACCTTGACAATGACCTTGACCTTGACCTTGACCTTGACCTTGACCTTGACCTTGACCTTGACCTAGACCTAGACCTAGACCTTGACCTTGACCTTGACCTTGACCTAGACCTAGACCTAGACCTTGACCTTGACCTTGACCTTGACCTTGACCTTGACCTTGACCTTGACCTTGACCTTGACCTTGACCTTGACCTAGACCTTGACCTTGACCTAGACCTAGACCTAGACCTAGACCTTGACCTAGACCTTGACCTTGACCTTGACCTTGACCTTGACCTTGACCTTGACCTTGACCTTGACCTTGACCTAGACCTAGACCTAGACCTAGACCTTGACCTAGACCTTGACCTTGACCTTGACCTTGACCTTGACCTTGACCTTGACCTTGACCTTGACCTTGACCTTGACCTTGACCTTGACCTTGACCTTGACCTTGACCTGACCTTGACCTTGACCTTGACCTTGACCTTGACCTTGACCTTGACCTTGACCTTTGACCTTGACCTTGACCTTGACCTTGACCTTGACCTTGACCTTGACCTTGACCTTGACCTTGACCTTGACCTTGACCTTGACCTTGACCTTGACCTTGACCTTGACCTTGACCTTGACCTTGACCTTGACCTTGACCTTGACCTACACCTTGACCTTGACCTTGACCTTGACCTTTGACCTTGACCTTGACCTTGACCTTTGACCTTGACCTTGGCCTTGACCTTGACCTTTGACCTTGACCTTGACCTTGACCTTGACCTTGACCTTGACCTTGGCCTTGACCTTGACCTTTGACCTTGACCTTGACCTTTGACCTTGACCTTGACCTTGACCTTGACCTTGACCTTGACCTTGACCTTGACCTTGACCTTGACCTTGACCTTGACCTTTGACCTTGACCTTTGACCTTGACCTTGACCTTGACCTTGACCTTGACCTTTGACCTTGACCTTGACCTTGACCTTTGACCTTGAACTTGACCTTTGACCTTGACCTTGACGTTTGACCTTTGACCTTTGACCTTGACCTTGACCTTGACCTTGACCTTGACCTTGACCTTGACCTTGACCTTGACCTTGACCTTGACCTTGACCTTGACCTAGACCTAGACCTAGACCTAGACCTTGACCTAGACCTAGACCTTGACCTAGACCTTGACCTTGACCTTGACCTTGACCTTGACCTTGACCTTGACCTTGACCTTGACCTTGACCTTGACCTTGACCTTGACCTTGACCTTGACCTTGACCTTGACCTTGACCTTGACCTTGACCTTGACCTTGACCTTGACCTTGACCTTGACCTTGACCTTGACCTTGACCTTGACCTTGACCTTGACCTTGACCTTGACCATGACCTTGACCTTGACCTTGACCTTGACCTTGACCTTGACCTTGACAATGACCTTGACCTTGACCTTGACCTTGACCTTGACCTTGACCTTGACCTTGACCTAGACCTAGACCTAGACCTTGACCTTGACCTTGACCTTGACCTAGACCTAGACCTAGACCTTGACCTTGACCTTGACCTTGACCTTGACCTTGACCTTGACCTTGACCTTGACCTTGACCTTGACCTTGACCTTTGACCTTGACCTTGACCTTGACCTTGACCTTGACCTTGACCTTGACCTTGACCTTGACCTTGACCTTGACCTTGACCTTGACCTTGACCTTGACCTTGACCTTGACCTTGACCTTGACCTACACCTTGACCTTGACCTTGACCTTGACCTTTGACCTTGACCTTGACCTTGACCTTTGACCTTGACCTTGGCCTTGACCTTGACCTTTGACCTTGACCTTGACCTTGACCTTGACCTTGACCTTGACCTTGGCCTTGACCTTGACCTTTGACCTTGACCTTGACCTTTGACCTTGACCTTGACCTTTGACCTTTGACCTTTGACCTTTGACCTTGACCTTGACCTTGACCTTGACCTTGACCTTGACCTTGACCTTTGACCTTGACCTTTGACCTTGACCTTGACCTTGACCTTGACCTTGACCTTTGACCTTGACCTTGACCTTGACCTTTGACCTTGAACTTGACCTTTGACCTTGACCTTGACGTTTGACCTTTGACCTTTGACCTTGACCTTGACCTTGACCTTGACCTTGACCTTTGACCTTTGACCTTGAACTTGACCTTTGACCTTGACCTTGACCTTGACCTTGACCTTGACCTTGACCTTGACCTTGACCTTGACCTTGACCTTGACCTTGACCTTGACCTTGACCTTGACCTTGACCTTGACCTTGACCTTGACCTTGACCTTGACCTTTGACCTTGACCTTGACCTTGACCTTGACCTTGACCTTGACCTTGACCTTGACCTTGACCTTGACCTTGACCTTGACCTTGACCTTGACCTTGACCTTTGACCTCTGCACTATGACCTTTGACCTTGACCTTGACCTTGACCTTTGACCTTGACCTTGGCCTTGACCTTGACCTTGACCTTTGACCTTGACCTTGGCCTTGACCTTGACCTTTGACCTTGACCTTGACCTTGACCTTGACCTTGACCTTGGCCTTGACCTTGACCTTTGACCTTGACCTTTGACCTTGACCTTGACCTTTGACCTTTGACCTTTGACCTTTGACCTTGACCTTGACCTTGACCTTGACCTTGACCTTGACCTTGACCTTTGACCTTGACCTTTGACCTTGACCTTGACCTTGACCTTGACCTTTGACCTTGACCTACACCTTGACCTTGACCTTGACCTTGACCTTGACCTTGACCTTGACCTTTGACCTTTGACCTTTGACCTTGACCTTGACCTTGACCTTGACCTTGACCTTGACCTTGACCTAGACCTAGACCTAGACCTAGACCTTGACCTAGACCTTGACCTTGACCTTGACCTTGACCTTGACCTTGACCTTGACCTTGACCTTGACCTTGACCTTGACCTTGACCTTGACCTTGACCTTGACCTTGACCTTGACCTTGACCTTGACCTTGACCTTGACCTTGACCTTGACCTTGACCTTGACCTTGACCTTGACCTTGACCTTGACCTTGACCTTGACCTTGACCTTGACCTTGACCTTGACCTTGACCTTGACCTTGACCTTGACCTTGACCTTGACCATGACCTTGACCATGACCTTGACCTTGACCTTGACCTTGACCTTGACCTTGACCTTGACCTTGACCTTGACCTTGACCTTGACCTTGACCTTGACCTTGACCTTGACCTTGACCTTGACCTAGACCTAGACCTAGACCTTGACCTTGACCTTGACCTTGACCTTTGACATTTGACCTTTGACCTTTGACCTTGACCTTGACCATGACCTTGACCTTGACCTTGACCTTGACCTTGACCTTGACCTTGACCTTTGACCTTGACCTTTGACCTTGACCTTGACCTTGACCTTGACCTTTGACCTTGACCTTGACCTTGACCTTGACCTTGACCTTGACCTTGACCTTGACCTTGACCTTGACCTTTGACCTTTGACCTTTGACCTTGAACTTGACCTTTGACCTTGACCTTGACCTTGACCTTGACCTTGACCTTGACCTTTGACCTTTGACCTTTGACCTTGACCTTTGACCTTGACCTTGACCTTGACCTTTGACCTTGACCTTGACCTTGACCTTGACCTTTGACCTTGACCTTTGACCTTGACCTTGACCTTGACCTTGACCTTGACCATGACCATGACCTTGACCTTGACCTTGACCTTGATCTTGACCTTTGACCTTGACCTTGACCTTTGACCTTGACCTTGACCTTGACCTTTGACCTTGACCTTGACCTTGACCTTGACCTTGACCTTGACCTTTGACCTTGAACTTGACCTTTGACCTTGACCTTGACGTTTGACCTTTGACCTTTGACCTTGATCTTGACCTTGACCATGACCTTCACCTTGACCTTTACCTTTGACCTTGACCTTGACCTTGACCTTGACCTTGACCTTGACCTTGACCTTGACCTTGACCTTGACCTTTGACCTTTGACCTTGACCTTGACCTTGGCCTTGACCTTTGACCTTGACCTCTGACCTTTGACCTTTGACCTCTGACCTTTGACCTTGACCTCGACCTTGACCTTGACCTTGACCTTGACCTTGACCTTGACCTTTGACCTCTGCACTATGACCTCTGGCCTCTGACCTTTGACCTTGACCTCTGTCCTTTGACCTTTGACCTTGACCTTGACCTTGACCTCTGACCACTGACTTCTGACCTTGACCTTGACCTTGACCTTGACCTTGACCTTGACCTTGACCTTGACCTTGACCTTGACCTTGACCTTGACCTTGACCTTGACCTTGACCTTGACCTTGACCTTGACCTTGACCTTGACCTTGACCTTGACCTTGACCTTGACCTTGACCTTGACCTTGACCTTGACCTTGACCTTGACCTTGACCTTGACCTTGACCTTGACCTTTGACCTTGACCTTTGACCTTGACCTTGACCTTGACCTTGACCTTGACCTTTGACCTTGACCTTGACCTTGACCTTGACCTTGACCTTTGACCTTGACCTTGACTTTTGACCTTGACCTTGACCTTGACCTTGACCTTGACCTTGACCTTGACCTTGACCTTGACCTTGACCTTGACCTTGACCTTGACCTTGACCTTTGACCTTGACCTTTGACCTTGACCTTGACCTTTGACCTTTGACCTTGACCTTGACCTTGACCTTGACCTTGACCTTTGACCTTGACCTTGACCTTTGACCTTGACCTTTGACCTTTGACCTTGACCTTTGACCTTGACCTTGACCTTGACCTTGACCTTGACCTTGACCTTGACCTTGACCTTGACCTTGACCTTGACCTTGACCTTGACCTTGACCTTGACCTTGACCTTGACCTTGACCTTGACCTTGACCTTGACCTTGACCTTGACCTTGACCTTGACCTTGACCTTGACCTTGACCTTGACCTTGACCTTGACCTTGACCTTGACCTTTGACCTTTGACCTTTGACCTTTGACCTTTGACCTTGACCTACACCTTGACCTTGACCTTGACCTTGACCTTTGACCTTGACCTTGACCTTGACCTTTGACCTTGACCTTGGCCTTGACCTTGACCTTTGACCTTGACCTTGACCTTGACCTTGGCCTTGACCTTGACCTTTGACCTTGACCTTGACCTTGACCTTTGACCTTTGACCTTTGACCTTTGACCTTTGACCTTGACCTTGACCATGACCTTGATCTTGACCTTGACCTTGACCTTGACCTTGACCTTGACCTTGACCTTTGACCTTGACCTTGACCTTGACCTTTGACCTTGACCTTGACCTTTGACCTTGAACTTGACCTTTGACCTTGACCTTGACCTTTGACCTTGACCTTGACCTTGACCTTGACCTTGACCTTGACCTTGACCTTGACCTTGACCTTGACCTTGACCTTGACCTTGACCTAGACCTAGACCTAGACCTAGACCTAGACCTAGACCTTGACCTTGACCTTGACCTTGACCTTGACCTTGACCTTGACCTTGACCTTGACCTTGACCTTGACCTTGACCTTGACCTTTGACCTTGACCTTGACCTTGACCTTGACCTTGACCTTGACCTTGACCTTGACCTTGACCTTTGACCTTTGACCTTTGACCTTTGACCTTTGACCTTGACCTACACCTTGACCTTGACCTTGACCTTGACCTTGACCTTGACCTTGACCTTTGACCTTGACCTTGACCTTGGCCTTGACCTTTGACCTTGACCTCTGACCTTTGACCTTTGACCTCTGACCTTTGACCTTGACCTTGACCTTTGACCTTGACCTTGACCTTGACCTTGACCTTGACCTTGACCTTGACCTTGACCTTGACCTTGACCTTGACCTTGACCTTGACCTTGACCTTGACCTTGACCTTGACCTTGACCTTGACCTTGACCTTGACCTTGACCTTGACCTTGACCTTGACCTACACCTTGACCTTGACCTTGACCTTGACCTTTGACCTTGACCTTGACCTTGACCTTTGACCTTGACCTTGGCCTTGACCTTTGACCTTGACCTTGACCTTGATCTTGACCTTGACCTTGACCTTGGCCTTGACCTTGACCTTGGCCTTGACCTTGACCTTTGACCTTGACCTTGACCTTTGACCTTTGACCTTTGACCTTTGACCTTGACCTTGACCTTGACCTTGGCCTTGACCTTGACCTTTGACCTTGACCTTGACCTTGACCTTTGACCTTTGACCTTTGACCTTTGACCTTTGACCTTGACCTTGACCATGACCTTGATCTTGACCTTGACCTTGACCTTGACCTTGACCTTGACCTTGACCTTTGACCTTGACCTTGACCTTGACCTTGACCTTTGACCTTGACCTTGACCTTGACCTTTGACCTTGAACTTGACCTTTGACCTTGACCTTGACCTTTGACCTTGACCTTGACCTTGACCTTGACCTTGACCTTGACCTTGACCTTGACCTTGACCTTGACCTTGACCTTGACCTAGACCTAGACCTAGACCTAGACCTAGACCTAGACCTTGACCTTGACCTTGACCTTGACCTTGACCTTGACCTTGACCTTGACCTTGACCTTGACCTTGACCTTGACCTTGACCTTTGACCTTGACCTTGACCTTGACCTTGACCTTGACCTTGACCTTGACCTTTTGACCTTTGACCTTTGACCTTTGACCTTGACCTACACCTTGACCTTGACCTTGACCTTGACCTTGACCTTTGACCTTGACCTTGACCTTGGCCTTGACCTTTGACCTTGACCTCTGACCTTTGACCTTTGACCTCTGACCTTTGACCTTGACCTTGACCTTTGACCTTGACCTTGACCTTGACCTTGACCTTGACCTTGACCTTGACCTTGACCTTGACCTTGACCTTGACCTTGACCTTGACCTTGACCTTGACCTTGACCTTGACCTTGACCTTGACCTTGACCTTGACCTTGACCTACACCTTGACCTTGACCTTGACCTTGACCTTTGACCTTGACCTTGACCTTGACCTTTGACCTTGACCTTGGCCTTGACCTTTGACCTTGACCTTGACCTTGACCTTGACCTTGACCTTGACCTTGGCCTTGACCTTGACCTTTGACCTTGACCTTGACCTTTGACCTTGACCTTGACCTTTGACCTTTGACCTTTGACCTTTGACCTTGACCTTGACCATGACCTTGACCTTGACCTTGACCTTGACCTTGACCTTGACCTTGACCTTGACCTTTGACCTTGACCTTGACCTTGACCTTGACCTTGACCTTGACCTTTGACCTTGACCTTGACCTTGACCTTTGACCTTGAACTTGACCTTTGACCTTGACCTTGACGTTTGACCTTTGACCTTTGACCTTGACCTTGACCTTGACCTTGACCTTGACCTTTGACCTTTGACCTTGAACTTGACCTTTGACCTTGACCTTGACCTTGACCTTGACCTTGACCTTTGACCTTTGACCTTTGACCTTTGACCTTGACCTTGACCTTTGACCTTGACCTTGACCTTGACCTTTGACCTTGACCTTGACCTTGACCTTTGACCTTGACCTTTGACCTTGACCTTGACCTTGACCTTGACCTTTGACCTTGACCTTGACCTTGACCTTGACCTTGACCATGACCATGACCTTGACCTTGACCTTGACCTTGACCTTTGACCTTGACCTTGACCTTTGACCTTGACCTTGACCTTGTCCTTTGACCTTGACCTTGACCTTGACCTTGACCTTGACCTTGACCTTGACCCTGACATTTGACCTTGAACTTGACCTTTGACCTTGACCTTGACGTTTGACCTTTGACCTTTGACCTTGATCTTGACCTTGACCATGACCTTGACCTTGACCTTGACCTTTGACCTTGACATTGACCTTGACCTTGACCTTGACCTTGACCTTGACCTTTGACCTTTGACCTTGACCTTGACCTTGGCCTTGACCTTTGACCTTGACCTCTGACCTTTGACCTTTGACCTCTGACCTTTGACCTTGACCTCGACCTTGACCTTGACCTTGACCTTTGACCTCTGCACTATGACCTCTGGCCTCTGACCTTTGACCTTGACCTCTGTCCTTTGACCTTTGACCTTGACCTTGACCTTGACCTCTGACCTTGACCTTGACCTTGACCTTGACCTTGACCTTGACCTTGACCTTGACCTTGACCTTGACCTTGACCTTGACCTTGACCTTGACCTTGACCTTGACCTTGACCTTGACCTTGACCTTGACCTTGACCTTGACCTTGACCTTGACCTTGACCTTGACCTTGACCTTGACCTTGACCTTGACCTTGACCTTGACCTTGACCTTGACCTTGACCTAGACCTTGACCTTGACCTTGACCTAGACCTAGACCTAGACCTAGACCTTGACCTAGACCTTGACCTTGACCTTGACCTTGACCTTGACCTTGACCTTGACCTTGACCTTGACCTAGACCTAGACCTAGACCTAGACCTTGACCTAGACCTTGACCTTGACCTTGACCTTGACCTTGACCTTGACCTTGACCTTGACCTTGACCTTGACCTTGACCTTGACCTTGACCTTGACCTTGACCTTGACCTTGACCTTGACCTTGACCTTGACCTTGACCTTGACCTTGACCTTGACCTTGACCTTGACCTTGACCTTGACCTTGACCTTGACCTTGACCTTGACCTTGACCTTGACCTTGACCTTGACCTTGACCTTGACCTTGACCTTGACCTTGACCATGACCTTGACCTTGACCTTGACCTTGACCTTGACCTTGACCTTGACAATGACCTTGACCTTGACCTTGACCTTGACCTTGACCTTGACCTTGACCTTGACCTTGACCTTGACCTAGACCTAGACCTTGACCTTGACCTTGACCTTGACCTAGACCTAGACCTAGACCTTGACCTTGACCTTGACCTTGACCTTGACCTTGACCTTGACCTTGACCTTGACCTTGACCTTGACCTTTGACCTTGACCTTGACCTTGACCTTGACCTTGACCTTGACCTTGACCTTGACCTTGACCTTGACCTTGACCTTGACCTTGACCTTGACCTTGACCTTGACCTTGACCTTGACCTACACCTTGACCTTGACCTTGACCTTGACCTTTGACCTTGACCTTGACCTTGACCTTGACCTTGGCCTTGACCTTGACCTTTGACCTTGACCTTGACCTTGACCTTGACCTTGACCTTGACCTTGACCTTGGCCTTGACCTTGACCTTTGACCTTGACCTTGACCTTTGACCTTGACCTTGACCTTTGACCTTTGACCTTTGACCTTGACCTTGACCTTGACCTTGACCTTGACCTTGACCTTGACCTTGACCTTGACCTTTGACCTTGACCTTTGACCTTGACCTTGACCTTGACCTTGACCTTGACCTTTGACCTTGACCTTGACCTTGACCTTGACCTTTGACCTTGAACTTGACCTTTGACCTTGACCTTGACGTTTGACCTTTGACCTTTGACCTTGACCTTGACCTTGACCTTGACCTTGACCTTTGACCTTTGACCTTGAACTTGACCTTTGACCTTGACCTTGACCTTGACCTTGACCTTGACCTTGACCTTGACCTTGACCTTGACCTTGACCTTGACCTTGACCTTGACCTTGACCTTGACCTTTGACCTTGACCTTGACCTTGTGACGGTTAGCGAACAGATTCCGTTGACTTTCCCACAGGAATCTCTTCAAAAGTCGTCTCTGGCAGGAAACGTTCTAGATAACCTTTTCATATCTTAGTTGATCCCTTTTAACGAAGACCGACTTCTGGCTCGACTTAATGGAAATCGACAAAAAACTAGAGTCTGGTCCTAAGCGGCGATTAGGTTATGAACAGTCCACCCCCTTCAATTTTGGGGTATATAAACCCGTACATTTTTACTCTCAGTGGGCAGTACTTCCATAGTCACGAATCGTGTCGCGTCGTGCTGTATTTTCGTAAGTCGATTTCCAGTAAGATCGGGCTAAAGTTCCCCTTCGGACCAACCTTTGAACCGTATAGATTCCGTAGTCCGGTAACAAAACTATTAAGGCATTACGTAAAATCGCTTCGAAACCCCCGCATCTTGCCAGTGCGTCAACATCGAGCAACATAGGTAATATTCTTTTATTCTCGCACACACTATCTCGCGACACATACACATATATTTCAATGTAAACTATAACGATTTGAATATATCTGAATTTTACCTAATCACTTCTAAATTCTTTCAACCCTTAATTATTGTTATACCAATCCTAATTTAATAGTTGAACGTTCCCACATGATACAATCTTACCGCTCGGATTGTATCAATTAAATTATACTTGTTACGAGGCTCACTAACAACCCCATCACCTATCAAACTCTTAGACGACATTCCAATCGCCTAATCGGGATATTTTCCAACCTAGTACCTACCCGATTTCATATTGGGATCATCCACATTACCTATACGTCCACACACAAATTAAACGGCAACCTGACAATCGTATCAAGGATCGTCCGTTTTTCCTTTGAATCCAACATACTAGCGGCTCCCTGACAATCGTATCAAGGTGCGTCCGCTAAACTCTATAACCTCCTTAATAATCTTTCAAGTCAGAGTTCCCCATTCACACGTAGGTTCATCCCTGAAACTTCACTCATACTAGCGGCAACCTGACAATCGTATCAAGGATCGTCCGCTTTAACTAACAGTTTTTAACCATACTCCCAGGGTAATAACCCTTCGCCGGCCACTCGTGCTGCTCGCGGCCCTGGCTCGTAACAACCTTGACCTTGACCTTGACCTTGACCTTGACCTTGACCTTGACCTTGACCTTGACGTTGACCTTGACCTTGACCTTGACCTTGACCTTTGACCTCTGCACTATGACCTTTGACCTTGACCTTGACCTTGACCTTTGACCTTGACCTTGGCCTTGACCTTGACCTTTGACCTTGACCTTGACCTTGACCTTGACCTTGACCTTGGCCTTGACCTTGACCTTTGACCTTGACCTTGACCTTTGACCTTGACCTTGACCTTTGACCTTTGACCTTTGACCTTTGACCTTGACCTTGACCTTGACCTTGACCTTGACCTTGACCTTGACCTTGACCTTTGACCTTGACCTTTGACCTTGACCTTGACCTTGACCTTGACCTTTGACCTTGACCTTGACCTTGACCTTTGACCTTGAACTTGACCTTTGACCTTGACCTTGACGTTTGACCTTTGACCTTTGACCTTGACCTTGACCTTGACCTTGACCTTGACCTTGACCTTGACCTTTGACCTTGACCTTGACCTTGACCTTTGACCTTGAACTTGACCTTTGACCTTGACCTTGACGTTTGACCTTTGACCTTTGACCTTGACCTTGACCTTGACCTTGACCTTGACCTTTGACCTTTGACCTTGAACTTGACCTTTGACCTTGACCTTGACCTTGACCTTGACCTTGACCTTGACCTTGACCTTGACCTTGACCTTGACCTTGACCTTGACCTTGACCTTGACCTTGACCTTGACCTTGACCTTGACCTTGACCTTTGACCTTGACCTTGACCTTGACCTTGACCTTGACCTTGACCTTGACCTTGACCTTGACCTTGACCTTGACCTTGACCTTGACCTTGACCTTGACCTTGACCTTGACCTTGACCTTGACCTTGACCTACACCTTGACCTTGACCTTGACCTTGACCTTTGACCTTGACCTTGACCTTGACCTTTGACCTTGACCTTGGCCTTGACCTTGACCTTTGACCTTGACCTTGACCTTGACCTTGACCTTGACCTTGACCTTGGCCTTGACCTTGACCTTTGACCTTGACCTTGACCTTTGACCTTGACCTTGACCTTTGACCTTTGACCTTTGACCTTTGACCTTGACCTTGACCTTGACCTTGACCTTGACCTTTGACCTTGACCTTTGACCTTGACCTTGACCTTGACCTTGACCTTTGACCTTGACCTTGACCTTGACCTTTGACCTTGAACTTGACCTTTGACCTTGACCTTGACGTTTGACCTTTGACCTTTGACCTTGACCTTGACCTTGACCTTGACCTTGACCTTGACCTTGACCTTGACCTTGACCTTGACCTTGACCTTGACCTTGACCTAGACCTTGACCTTGACCTTGACCTTGACCTTGACCTAGACCTAGACCTAGACCTAGACCTTGACCTAGACCTTGACCTTGACCTTGACCTTGACCTTGACCTTGACCTTGACCTTGACCTTGACCTTGACCTTGACCTTGACCTTGACCTTGACCTTGACCTTGACCTTGACCTTGACCTTGACCTTGACCTTGACCTTGACCTTTGACCTTTGACCTTGACCTTGACCTTGGCCTTGACCTTTGACCTTGACCTCTGACCTTTGACCTTTGACCTCTGACCTTTGACCTTGACCTCGACCTTGACCTTGACCTTGACCTTTGACCTCTGCACTATGACCTCTGGCCTCTGACCTTTGACCTTGACCTCTGTCCTTTGACCTTTGACCTTGACCGTGACCTTGACCTCTGACCTTGACCTTGACCTTGACCTTGACCTTGACCTTGACCTTGACCTTGACCTTGACCTTGACCTTGACCTTGACCTTGACCTTGACCTTGACCTTGACCTTGACCTTGACCTTGACCTTGACCTTGACCTTGACCTTGACCTTGACCTTGACCTTGACCTTGACCTTGACCTTGACCTTGACCTTGACCTTGACCTTGACCTTGACCTTGACCTAGACCTTGACCTTGACCTTGACCTTGACCTAGACCTAGACCTAGACCTTGACCTAGACCTTGACCTTGACCTTGACCTTGACCTTGACCTTGACCTTGACCTTGACCTTGACCTTGACCTAGACCTAGACCTAGACCTAGACCTTGACCTAGACCTTGACCTTGACCTTGACCTTGACCTTGACCTTGACCTTGACCTTGACCTTGACCTTGACCTTGACCTTGACCTTGACCTTGACCTTGACCTTGACCTTGACCTTGACCTTGACCTTGACCTTGACCTTGACCTTGACCTTGACCTTGACCTTGACCTTGACCTTGACCTTGACCTTGACCTTGACCTTGACCATGACCTTGACCTTGACCTTGACCTTGACCTTGACCTTGACCTTGACCTTGACAATGACCTTGACCTTGACCTTGACCTTGACCTTGACCTTGACCTTGACCTTGACCTAGACCTAGACCTAGACCTTGACCTTGACCTTGACCTTGACCTAGACCTAGACCTAGACCTTGACCTTGACCTTGACCTTGACCTTGACCTTGACCTTGACCTTGACCTTGACCTTGACCTTGACCTTTGACCTTGACCTTGACCTTGACCTTGACCTTGACCTTGACCTTGACCTTGACCTTGACCTTGACCTTGACCTTGACCTTGACCTTGACCTTGACCTTGACCTTGACCTTGACCTACACCTTGACCTTGACCTTGACCTTGACCTTTGACCTTGACCTTGACCTTGACCTTTGACCTTGACCTTGGCCTTGACCTTGACCTTTGACCTTGACCTTGACCTTGACCTTGACCTTGACCTTGACCTTGACCTTGGCCTTGACCTTGACCTTTGACCTTGACCTTGACCTTTGACCTTGACCTTGACCTTTGACCTTTGACCTTTGACCTTTGACCTTGACCTTGACCTTGACCTTGACCTTGACCTTGACCTTTGACCTTGACCTTTGACCTTGACCTTGACCTTGACCTTGACCTTTGACCTTGACCTTGACCTTGACCTTTGACCTTGAACTTGACCTTTGACCTTGACCTTGACGTTTGACCTTTGACCTTTGACCTTGACCTTGACCTTGACCTTGACCTTGACCTTGACCTTTGACCTTTGACCTTGAACTTGACCTTTGACCTTGACCTTGACCTTGACCTTGACCTTGACCTTGACCTTTGACCTTTGACCTTTGACCTTGACCTTGACCTTTGACCTTGACCTTGACCTTGACCTTGACCTTTGACCTTGACCTTGACCTTGACCTTTGACCTTGACCTTTGACCTTGACCTTGACCTTGACCTTGACCTTTGACCTTGACCTTGACCTTGACCTTGACCTTGACCTTGACCTTGACCTTGACCTTGACCTTGACCTTGACCTTGACCTTGACCTTGACCTTGACCTTGACCTTGACCTTGACCTTGACCTTGACCTTGACCTTGACCTTGACCTTGACCTTGACCTTGACCTTGACCTTTGACCTTTGACCTTGACCTTTGACCTTTGACCTTGAACTTGACCTTTGACCTTGACCTTGACCTTGACCTTGACCTTGACCTTGACCTTGACCTTGACCTTGACCTTGACCTTGACCTTGACCTTGACCTTGACCTTGACCTTGACCTTGACCTTGACCTTTGACCTTGACCTTGACCTTGACCTTGACCTTGACCTTGACCTTGACCTTGACCTTGACCTTGACCTTGACCTTGACCTTGACCTTGACCTTGACCTTGACCTTGACCTTGACCTTGACCTTGACCTTGACCTTGACCTACACCTTGACCTTGACCTTGACCTTGACCTTTGACCTTGACCTTGACCTTGACCTTTGACCTTGACCTTGGCCTTGACCTTGACCTTTGACCTTGACCTTGACCTTGACCTTGACCTTGACCTTGACCTTGGCCTTGACCTTGACCTTTGACCTTGACCTTGACCTTGACCTTGACCTTGACCTTGACCTTTGACCTTGACCTAGACCTAGACCTTGACCTTGACCTTGACCTTGACCTTGACCTTGACCTTGACCTTGACCTTGACCTTGACCTTGACCTTTGACCTTGACCTTGACCTTGACCTTGACCTTGACCTTGACCTTGACCTTGACCTTGACCTTGACCTTGACCTTGACCTTGACCTTGACCTTGACCTTGACCTTGACCTTGACCTACACCTTGACCTTGACCTTGACCTTGACCTTTGACCTTGACCTTGACCTTGACCTTTGACCTTGACCTTGGCCTTGACCTTGACCTTTGACCTTGACCTTGACCTTGACCTTGACCTTGACCTTGACCTTGACCTTGGCCTTGACCTTGACCTTTGACCTTGACCTTGACCTTTGACCTTGACCTTGACCTTTGACCTTTGACCTTTGACCTTTGACCTTGACCTTGACCTTGACCTTGACCTTGACCTTGACCTTTGACCTTGACCTTTGACCTTGACCTTGACCTTGACCTTGACCTTTGACCTTGACCTTGACCTTGACCTTTGACCTTGAACTTGACCTTTGACCTTGACCTTGACGTTTGACCTTTGACCTTTGACCTTGACCTTGACCTTGACCTTGACCTTGACCTTGACCTTTGACCTTTGACCTTGAACTTGACCTTTGACCTTGACCTTGACCTTGACCTTGACCTTGACCTTGACCTTTGACCTTTGACCTTTGACCTTGACCTTGACCTTTGACCTTGACCTTGACCTTGACCTTGACCTTTGACCTTGACCTTGACCTTGACCTTTGACCTTGACCTTTGACCTTGACCTTGACCTTGACCTTGACCTTTGACCTTGACCTTGACCTTGACCTTGACCTTGACCTTGACCTTGACCTTGACCTTGACCTTGACCTTGACCTTGACCTTGACCTTGACCTTGACCTTGACCTTGACCTTGACCTTGACCTTGACCTTGACCTTGACCTTGACCTTGACCTTGACCTTGACCTTGACCTTTGACCTTTGACCTTGACCTTTGACCTTTGACCTTGAACTTGACCTTTGACCTTGACCTTGACCTTGACCTTGACCTTGACCTTGACCTTGACCTTGACCTTGACCTTGACCTTGACCTTGACCTTGACCTTGACCTTGACCTTGACCTTGACCTTGACCTTTGACCTTGACCTTGACCTTGACCTTGACCTTGACCTTGACCTTGACCTTGACCTTGACCTTGACCTTGACCTTGACCTTGACCTTGACCTTGACCTTGACCTTGACCTTGACCTTGACCTTGACCTTGACCTTGACCTACACCTTGACCTTGACCTTGACCTTGACCTTTGACCTTGACCTTGACCTTGACCTTTGACCTTGACCTTGGCCTTGACCTTGACCTTTGACCTTGACCTTGACCTTGACCTTGACCTTGACCTTGACCTTGGCCTTGACCTTGACCTTTGACCTTGACCTTGACCTTTGACCTTGACCTTGACCTTGACCTTGACCTTGACCTTGACCTTGACCTTGACCTTGACCTTGACCTTGACCTTGACCTTTGACCTTGACCTTGACCTTGACCTTTGACCTTGACCTTGACCTTGACCTTTGACCTTGAACTTGACCTTTGACCTTGACCTTGACGTTTGACCTTTGACCTTTGACCTTGACCTTGACCTTTGACCTTGACCTTGACCTTGACCTTTGACCTTGAACTTGACCTTTGACCTTGACCTTGACGTTTGACCTTTGACCTTTGACCTTGACCTTGACCTTGACCTTGACCTTGACCTTGACCTTGACCTTTGACCTTTGACCTTGAACTTGACCTTTGACCTTGACCTTGACCTTGACCTTGACCTTGACCTTGACCTTTGACCTTTGACCTTTGACCTTGACCTTGACCTTTGACCTTGACCTTGACCTTGACCTTTGACCTTGACCTTGACCTTGACCTTTGACCTTGACCTTTGACCTTGACATTGACCTTGACCTTGACCTTTGACCTTGACCTTGACCTTGACCTTGACCTTGACCTTGACCTTGACCTTGACCTTGACCTTGACCTTGACCTTGTCCTTGACCTTGACCTTGACCTTGACCTTGACCTTGACCTTGACCTTGACCTTGACCTTGACCTTGACCTTGACCTTGACCTTGACCTTGACCTTGACCTTGACCTTGACCTTGACCTTGACCTTGACCTTGACCTTGACCTTGACCTTGACCTTGACCTTGACCTTGACCTAGACCTTGACCTTGACCTTGACCTAGACCTAGACCTAGACCTTGACCTAGACCTTGACCTTGACCTTGACCTTGACCTTGACCTTGACCTTGACCTTGACCTTGACCTTGACCTTGACCTTGACCTTGACCTTGACCTTGACCTTGACCTTGACCTTGACCTTGACCTTGACCTTGACCTTGACCTTGACCTTGACCTTGACCTTTGACCTTGACCTTGACCTTGACCTTGACCTTGACCTTGACCTTTGACCTTGAACTTGACCTTTGACCTTTGACCTTGACCTTGACCTTGACCTTGACCTTGACCTTGACCTTGACCTTGACCTTGACCTTGACCTTGACCTTGACCTTGACCTTGACCTTGACCTTTGACCTTGACCTTGACCTTGACCTTGACCTTGACCTTGACCTTGACCTTGACCTTGACCTTGACCTTGACCTTGACCTTGACCTTGACCTTGACCTTGACCTTGACCTTGACCTTGACCTTGACCTACACCTTGACCTTGACCTTGACCTTGACCTTTGACCTTGACCTTGACCTTGACCTTTGACCTTGACCTTGGCCTTGACCTTGACCTTTGACCTTGACCTTGACCTTGACCTTGACCTTGACCTTGACCTTGGCCTTGACCTTGACCTTTGACCTTGACCTTGACCTTTGACCTTGACCTTGACCTTTGACCTTTGACCTTTGACCTTTGACCTTTGACCTTGACCTTGACCTTGACCTTGACCTTGACCTTGACCTTTGACCTTGACCTTTGACCTTGACCTTGACCTTGACCTTGACCTTGACCTTTGACCTTGACCTTGACCTTGACCTTTGACCTTGAACTTGACCTTTGACCTTGACCTTGACGTTTGACCTTTGACCTTTGACCTTGACCTTGACCTTGACCTTGACCTTGACCTTGACCTTTTACCTTTGACCTTGAACTTGACCTTTGACCTTGACCTTGACCTTGACCTTGACCTTTGACCTTGACCTTTGACCTTTGACCTTTGACCTTGACCTTGACCTTTGACCTTGACCTTGACCTTGACCTTTGACCTTGACCTTGACCTTGACCTTTGACCTTGACCTTTGACCTTGACCTTGACCTTGACCTTGACCTTTGACCTTGACCTTGACCTTGACCTTGACCTTGACCTTGACCTTGACCTTGACCTTGACCTTGACCTTGACCTTGACCTTGACCTTGACCTTGACCTTGACCTTGACCTTGACCTTGACCTTGACCTTGACCTTGACCTTGACCTTGACCTTGACCTTGACCTTGACCTTGACCTTGACCTTGACCTTGACCTTGACCTTGACCTTGACCTTGACCTTGACCTAGACCTTGACCTTGACCTTGACCTTGACCTTGACCTAGACCTAGACCTAGACCTAGACCTTGACCTAGACCTTGACCTTGACCTTGACCTTGACCTTGACCTTGACCTTGACCTTGACCTTGACCTTGACCTTGACCTTGACCTTGACCTTGACCTTGACCTTGACCTTGACCTTGACCTTGACCTTGACCTTGACCTTTGACCTTTGACCTTGACCTTGACCTTGGCCTTGACCTTTGACCTTGACCTCTGACCTTTGACCTTTGACCTCTGACCTTTGACCTTGACCTCGACCTTGACCTTGACCTTGACCTTTGACCTCTGCACTATGACCTCTGGCCTCTGACCTTTGACCTTGACCTCTGTCCTTTGACCTTTGACCTTGACCTTGACCTTGACCTCTGACCTTGACCTTGACCTTGACCTTGACCTTGACCTTGACCTTGACCTTGACCTTGACCTTGACCTTGACCTTGACCTTGACCTTGACCTTGACCTTGACCTTGACCTTGACCTTGACCTTGACCTTGACCTTGACCTTGACCTTGACCTTGACCTTGACCTTGACCTTGACCTTGACCTTGACCTTGACCTTGACCTTGACCTTGACCTTGACCTTGACCTAGACCTTGACCTTGACCTAGACCTAGACCTAGACCTAGACCTTGACCTAGACCTTGACCTTGACCTTGACCTTGACCTTGACCTTGACCTTGACCTTGACCTTGACCTTGACCTAGACCTAGACCTAGACCTAGACCTTGACCTAGACCTTGACCTTGACCTTGACCTTGACCTTGACCTTGACCTTGACCTTGACCTTGACCTTGACCTTGACCTTGACCTTGACCTTGACCTTGACCTTGACCTTGACCTTGACCTTGACCTTGACCTTGACCTTGACCTTGACCTTGACCTTGACCTTGACCTTGACCTTGACCTTGACCTTGACCTTGACCATGACCTTGACCTTGACCTTGACCTTGACCTTGACCTTGACAATGACCTTGACCTTGACCTTGACCTTGACCTTGACCTTGACCTTGACCTTGACCTTGACCTAGACCTAGACCTAGACCTTGACCTTGACCTTGACCTTGACCTAGACCTAGACCTAGACCTTGACCTTGACCTTGACCTTGACCTTGACCTTGACCTTGACCTTGACCTTGACCTTGACCTTGACCTTTGACCTTGACCTTGACCTTGACCTTGACCTTGACCTTGACCTTGACCTTGACCTTGACCTTGACCTTGACCTTGACCTTGACCTTGACCTTGACCTTGACCTTGACCTTGACCTACACCTTGACCTTGACCTTGACCTTGACCTTTGACCTTGACCTTGACCTTGACCTTTGACCTTGACCTTGGCCTTGACCTTGACCTTTGACCTTGACCTTGACCTTGACCTTGACCTTGACCTTGACCTTGACCTTGGCCTTGACCTTGACCTTTGACCTTGACCTTGACCTTTGACCTTGACCTTGACCTTTGACCTTTGACCTTTGACCTTTGACCTTGACCTTGACCTTGACCTTGACCTTGACCTTGACCTTTGACCTTGACCTTTGACCTTGACCTTGACCTTGACCTTGACCTTTGACCTTGACCTTGACCTTGACCTTTGACCTTGAACTTGACCTTTGACCTTGACCTTGACGTTTGACCTTTGACCTTTGACCTTGACCTTGACCTTGACCTTGACCTTGACCTTGACCTTTGACCTTTGACCTTGAACTTGACCTTTGACCTTGACCTTGACCTTGACCTTGACCTTGACCTTGACCTTTGACCTTTGACCTTTGACCTTGACCTTGACCTTTGACCTTGACCTTGACCTTGACCTTTGACCTTGACCTTGACCTTGACCTTTGACCTTGACCTTTGACCTTGACCTTGACCTTGACCTTGACCTTTGACCTTGACCTTGACCTTGACCTTGACCTTGACCTTGACCTTGACCTTGACCTTGACCTTGACCTTGACCTTGACCTTGACCTTGACCTTGACCTTGACCTTGACCTTGACCTTGACCTTGACCTTGACCTTGACCTTGACCTTGACCTTGACCTTGACCTTGACCTTGACCTTGACCTTGACCTTGACCTTGACCTTGACCTTGACCTTGACCTTGACCTTTGACCTTTGACCTTGACCTTGACCTTGACCTTGACCTTGACCTTTGACCTTTGACCTTGAACTTGACCTTTGACCTTGACCTTGACCTTGACCTTGACCTTGACCTTGACCTTGACCTTGACCTTGACCTTGACCTTGACCTTGACCTTGACCTTGACCTTGACCTTGACCTTTGACCTTGACCTTGACCTTGACCTTGACCTTGACCTTGACCTTGACCTTGACCTTGACCTTGACCTTGACCTTGACCTTGACCTTGACCTTGACCTTGACCTTGACCTTGACCTTGACCTTGACCTTGACCTTGACCTTGACCTTGACCTTGACCTTGACCTACACCTTGACCTTGACCTTGACCTTGACCTTTGACCTTGACCTTGACCTTGACCTTTGACCTTGACCTTGGCCTTGACCTTGACCTTTGACCTTGACCTTGACCTTGACCTTGACCTTGACCTTGACCTTGGCCTTGACCTTGACCTTTGACCTTGACCTTGACCTTTGACCTTGACCTTGACCTTGACCTTGACCTTGACCTTGACCTTGACCTTGACCTTGACCTTGACCTTGACCTTGACCTTTGACCTTGACCTTTGACCTTGACCTTGACCTTGACCTTGACCTTGACCTTTGACCTTGACCTTGACCTTGACCTTTGACCTTGAACTTGACCTTTGACCTTGACCTTGACGTTTGACCTTTGACCTTTGACCTTGACCTTGACCTTGACCTTGACCTTGACCTTGACCTTGACCTTGACCTTGACCTTGACCTTGACCTTGACCTAGACCTAGACCTAGACCTAGACCTAGACCTTGACCTAGACCTAGACCTTGACCTAGACCTTGACCTTGACCTTGACCTTGACCTTGACCTTGACCTTGACCTTGACCTTGACCTTGACCTTGACCTTGACCTTGACCTTGACCTTGACCTTGACCTTGACCTTGACCTTGACCTTGACCTTGACCTTGACCTTGACCTTGACCTTGACCTTGACCTTGACCTTGACCTTGACCTTGACCTTGACCTTGACCTTGACCTTGACCATGACCTTGACCTTGACCTTGACCTTGACCTTGACCTTGACCTTGACAATGACCTTGACCTTGACCTTGACCTTGACCTTGACCTTGACCTTGACCTTGACCTAGACCTAGACCTAGACCTTGACCTTGACCTTGACCTTGACCTAGACCTAGACCTAGACCTTGACCTTGACCTTGACCTTGACCTTGACCTTGACCTTGACCTTGACCTTGACCTTGACCTTGACCTTGACCTAGACCTTGACCTTGACCTAGACCTAGACCTAGACCTAGACCTTGACCTAGACCTTGACCTTGACCTTGACCTTGACCTTGACCTTGACCTTGACCTTGACCTTGACCTTGACCTTGACCTAGACCTAGACCTAGACCTAGACCTTGACCTAGACCTTGACCTTGACCTTGACCTTGACCTTGACCTTGACCTTGACCTTGACCTTGACCTTGACCTTGACCTTGACCTTGACCTTGACCTTGACCTTGACCTTGACCTTGACCTTGACCTTGACCTTGACCTTGACCTTGACCTTGACCTTTGACCTTGACCTTGACCTTGACCTTGACCTTGACCTTGACCTTGACCTTGACCTTGACCTTGACCTTGACCTTGACCTTGACCTTGACCTTGACCTTGACCTTGACCTTGACCTTGACCTTGACCTTGACCTTGACCTTGACCTTGACCTACACCTTGACCTTGACCTTGACCTTGACCTTTGACCTTGACCTTGACCTTGACCTTTGACCTTGACCTTGGCCTTGACCTTGACCTTTGACCTTGACCTTGACCTTGACCTTGACCTTGACCTTGACCTTGGCCTTGACCTTGACCTTTGACCTTGACCTTGACCTTTGACCTTGACCTTGACCTTGACCTTGACCTTGACCTTGACCTTGACCTTGACCTTGACCTTGACCTTGACCTTGACCTTTGACCTTGACCTTTGACCTTGACCTTGACCTTGACCTTGACCTTGACCTTTGACCTTGACCTTGACCTTGACCTTTGACCTTGAACTTGACCTTTGACCTTGACCTTGACGTTTGACCTTTGACCTTTGACCTTGACCTTGACCTTGACCTTGACCTTGACCTTGACCTTGACCTTGACCTTGACCTTGACCTTGACCTTGACCTTGACCTAGACCTAGACCTAGACCTAGACCTTGACCTAGACCTAGACCTTGACCTAGACCTTGACCTTGACCTTGACCTTGACCTTGACCTTGACCTTGACCTTGACCTTGACCTTGACCTTGACCTTGACCTTGACCTTGACCTTGACCTTGACCTTGACCTTGACCTTGACCTTGACCTTGACCTTGACCTTGACCTTGACCTTGACCTTGACCTTGACCTTGACCTTGACCTTGACCTTGACCTTGACCTTGACCTTGACCTTGACCATGACCTTGACCTTGACCTTGACCTTGACCTTGACCTTGACAATGACCTTGACCTTGACCTTGACCTTGACCTTGACCTTGACCTTGACCTTGACCTAGACCTAGACCTAGACCTTGACCTTGACCTTGACCTTGACCTAGACCTAGACCTAGACCTTGACCTTGACCTTGACCTTGACCTTGACCTTGACCTTGACCTTGACCTTGACCTTGACCTTGACCTTGACCTTTGACCTTGACCTTGACCTTGACCTTGACCTTGACCTTGACCTTGACCTTGACCTTGACCTTGACCTTGACCTTGACCTTGACCTTGACCTTGACCTTGACCTTGACCTTGACCTACACCTTGACCTTGACCTTGACCTTGACCTTTGACCTTGACCTTGACCTTGACCTTTGACCTTGACCTTGGCCTTGACCTTGACCTTTGACCTTGACCTTGACCTTGACCTTGACCTTGACCTTGACCTTGGCCTTGACCTTGACCTTTGACCTTGACCTTGACCTTTGACCTTGACCTTGACCTTTGACCTTTGACCTTTGACCTTTGACCTTGACCTTGACCTTGACCTTGACCTTGACCTTGACCTTGACCTTTGACCTTGACCTTTGACCTTGACCTTGACCTTGACCTTGACCTTGACCTTTGACCTTGACCTTGACCTTGACCTTTGACCTTGAACTTGACCTTTGACCTTGACCTTGACGTTTGACCTTTGACCTTTGACCTTGACCTTGACCTTGACCTTGACCTTGACCTTTGACCTTTGACCTTGAACTTGACCTTTGACCTTGACCTTGACCTTGACCTTGACCTTGACCTTGACCTTGACCTTGACCTTGACCTTGACCTTCACCTTGACCTTGACCTTGACCTTGACCTTGACCTTGACCTTGACCTTGACCTTGACCTTTGACCTTGACCTTGACCTTGACCTTGACCTTGACCTTGACCTTGACCTTGACCTTGACCTTGACCTTGACCTTGACCTTGACCTTGACCTTGACCTTTGACCTCTGCACTATGACCTTTGACCTTGACCTTGACCTTGACCTTTGACCTTGACCTTGGCCTTGACCTTGACCTTGACCTTTGACCTTGACCTTGGCCTTGACCTTGACCTTTGACCTTGACCTTGACCTTGACCTTGACCTTGACCTTGGCCTTGACCTTGACCTTTGACCTTGACCTTTGACCTTGACCTTGACCTTTGACCTTTGACCTTTGACCTTTGACCTTGACCTTGACCTTGACCTTGACCTTGACCTTGACCTTGACCTTTGACCTTGACCTTTGACCTTGACCTTGACCTTGACCTTGACCTTTGACCTTGACCTACACCTTGACCTTGACCTTGACCTTGACCTTGACCTTGACCTTTGACCTTTGACCTTTGACCTTGACCTTGACCTTGACCTTGACCTTGACCTTGACCTTGACCTTGACCTAGACCTAGACCTAGACCTTGACCTAGACCTAGACCTTGACCTTGACCTTGACCTTGACCTTGACCTTGACCTTGACCTTGACCTTGACCTTGACCTTGACCTTGACCTTGACCTTGACCTTGACCTTGACCTTGACCTTGACCTTGACCTTGACCTTGACCTTGACCTTGACCTTGACCTTGACCTTGACCTTGACCTTGACCTTGACCTTGACCTTGACCTTGACCTTGACCTTGACCTTGACCTTGACCTTGACCTTGACCTTGACCTTGACCATGACCTTGACCTTGACCTTGACCTTGACCTTGACCTTGACCTTGACCTTGACCTTGACCTTGACCTTGACCTTGACCTTGACCTTGACCTTGACCTTGACCTTGACCTAGACCTAGACCTAGACCTTGACCTTGACCTTGACCTTGACCTTTGACATTTGACCTTTGACCTTTGACCTTGACCTTGACCATGACCTTGACCTTGACCTTGACCTTGACCTTGACCTTGACCTTGACCTTTGACCTTGACCTTTGACCTTGACCTTGACCTTGACCTTGACCTTTGACCTTGACCTTGACCTTGACCTTGACCTTGACCTTGACCTTGACCTTGACCTTGACCTTGACCTTTGACCTTTGACCTTTGACCTTGAACTTGACCTTTGACCTTGACCTTGACCTTGACCTTGACCTTGACCTTGACCTTTGACCTTTGACCTTTGACCTTGACCTTTGACCTTGACCTTGACCTTGACCTTTGACCTTGACCTTGACCTTGACCTTGACCTTTGACCTTGACCTTTGACCTTGACCTTGACCTTGACCTTGACCTTGACCATGACCATGACCTTGACCTTGACCTTGACCTTGATCTTGACCTTTGACCTTGACCTTGACCTTTGACCTTGACCTTGACCTTGACCTTTGACCTTGACCTTGACCTTGACCTTGACCTTGACCTTGACCTTTGACCTTGAACTTGACCTTTGACCTTGACCTTGACGTTTGACCTTTGACCTTTGACCTTGATCTTGACCTTGACCATGACCTTCACCTTGACCTTTACCTTTGACCTTGACCTTGACCTTGACCTTGACCTTGACCTTGACCTTGACCTTGACCTTGACCTTGACCTTTGACCTTTGACCTTGACCTTGACCTTGGCCTTGACCTTTGACCTTGACCTCTGACCTTTGACCTTTGACCTCTGACCTTTGACCTTGACCTCGACCTTGACCTTGACCTTGACCTTGACCTTGACCTTGACCTTTGACCTCTGCACTATGACCTCTGGCCTCTGACCTTTGACCTTGACCTCTGTCCTTTGACCTTTGACCTTGACCTTGACCTTGACCTCTGACCACTGACTTCTGACCTTGACCTTGACCTTGACCTTGACCTTGACCTTGACCTTGACCTTGACCTTGACCTTGACCTTGACCTTGACCTTGACCTTGACCTTGACCTTGACCTTGACCTTGACCTTGACCTTGACCTTGACCTTGACCTTGACCTTGACCTTGACCTTGACCTTGACCTTGACCTTGACCTTGACCTTGACCTTGACCTTGACCTTGACCTTTGACCTTGACCTTTGACCTTGACCTTGACCTTGACCTTGACCTTGACCTTTGACCTTGACCTTGACCTTGACCTTGACCTTGACCTTTGACCTTGACCTTGACTTTTGACCTTGACCTTGACCTTGACCTTGACCTTGACCTTGACCTTGACCTTGACCTTGACCTTGACCTTGACCTTGACCTTGACCTTGACCTTTGACCTTGACCTTTGACCTTGACCTTGACCTTTGACCTTTGACCTTGACCTTGACCTTGACCTTGACCTTGACCTTTGACCTTGACCTTGACCTTTGACCTTGACCTTTGACCTTTGACCTTGACCTTTGACCTTGACCTTGACCTTGACCTTGACCTTGACCTTGACCTTGACCTTGACCTTGACCTTGACCTTGACCTTGACCTTGACCTTGACCTTGACCTTGACCTTGACCTTGACCTTGACCTTGACCTTGACCTTGACCTTGACCTTGACCTTGACCTTGACCTTGACCTTGACCTTGACCTTGACCTTTGACCTTTGACCTTTGACCTTTGACCTTTGACCTTGACCTACACCTTGACCTTGACCTTGACCTTGACCTTTGACCTTGACCTTGACCTTGACCTTTGACCTTGACCTTGGCCTTGACCTTGACCTTTGACCTTGACCTTGACCTTGACCTTGGCCTTGACCTTGACCTTTGACCTTGACCTTGACCTTGACCTTTGACCTTTGACCTTTGACCTTTGACCTTTGACCTTGACCTTGACCATGACCTTGATCTTGACCTTGACCTTGACCTTGACCTTGACCTTGACCTTGACCTTTGACCTTGACCTTGACCTTGACCTTTGACCTTGACCTTGACCTTTGACCTTGAACTTGACCTTTGACCTTGACCTTGACCTTTGACCTTGACCTTGACCTTGACCTTGACCTTGACCTTGACCTTGACCTTGACCTTGACCTTGACCTTGACCTTGACCTAGACCTAGACCTAGACCTAGACCTAGACCTAGACCTTGACCTTGACCTTGACCTTGACCTTGACCTTGACCTTGACCTTGACCTTGACCTTGACCTTGACCTTGACCTTGACCTTTGACCTTGACCTTGACCTTGACCTTGACCTTGACCTTGACCTTGACCTTGACCTTGACCTTTGACCTTTGACCTTTGACCTTTGACCTTTGACCTTGACCTACACCTTGACCTTGACCTTGACCTTGACCTTGACCTTGACCTTGACCTTTGACCTTGACCTTGACCTTGGCCTTGACCTTTGACCTTGACCTCTGACCTTTGACCTTTGACCTCTGACCTTTGACCTTGACCTTGACCTTTGACCTTGACCTTGACCTTGACCTTGACCTTGACCTTGACCTTGACCTTGACCTTGACCTTGACCTTGACCTTGACCTTGACCTTGACCTTGACCTTGACCTTGACCTTGACCTTGACCTTGACCTTGACCTTGACCTTGACCTTGACCTTGACCTTGACCTACACCTTGACCTTGACCTTGACCTTGACCTTTGACCTTGACCTTGACCTTGACCTTTGACCTTGACCTTGGCCTTGACCTTTGACCTTGACCTTGACCTTGATCTTGACCTTGACCTTGACCTTGGCCTTGGCCTTGACCTTGACCTTGGCCTTGACCTTGACCTTTGACCTTGACCTTGACCTTTGACCTTTGACCTTTGACCTTTGACCTTGACCTTGACCTTGACCTTGGCCTTGACCTTGACCTTTGACCTTGACCTTGACCTTGACCTTTGACCTTTGACCTTTGACCTTTGACCTTTGACCTTGACCTTGACCATGACCTTGATCTTGACCTTGACCTTGACCTTGACCTTGACCTTGACCTTGACCTTTGACCTTGACCTTGACCTTGACCTTGACCTTTGACCTTGACCTTGACCTTGACCTTTGACCTTGAACTTGACCTTTGACCTTGACCTTGACCTTTGACCTTGACCTTGACCTTGACCTTGACCTTGACCTTGACCTTGACCTTGACCTTGACCTTGACCTTGACCTTGACCTAGACCTAGACCTAGACCTAGACCTAGACCTAGACCTTGACCTTGACCTTGACCTTGACCTTGACCTTGACCTTGACCTTGACCTTGACCTTGACCTTGACCTTGACCTTGACCTTTGACCTTGACCTTGACCTTGACCTTGACCTTGACCTTGACCTTGACCTTGACCTTTGACCTTTGACCTTTGACCTTTGACCTTTGACCTTGACCTACACCTTGACCTTGACCTTGACCTTGACCTTGACCTTTGACCTTGACCTTGACCTTGGCCTTGACCTTTGACCTTGACCTCTGACCTTTGACCTTTGACCTCTGACCTTTGACCTTGACCTTGACCTTTGACCTTGACCTTGACCTTGACCTTGACCTTGACCTTGACCTTGACCTTGACCTTGACCTTGACCTTGACCTTGACCTTGACCTTGACCTTGACCTTGACCTTGACCTTGACCTTGACCTTGACCTTGACCTTGACCTACACCTTGACCTTGACCTTGACCTTGACCTTTGACCTTGACCTTGACCTTGACCTTTGACCTTGACCTTGGCCTTGACCTTTGACCTTGACCTTGACCTTGACCTTGACCTTGACCTTGACCTTGGCCTTGACCTTGACCTTTGACCTTGACCTTGACCTTTGACCTTGACCTTGACCTTTGACCTTTGACCTTTGACCTTTGACCTTGACCTTGACCATGACCTTGACCTTGACCTTGACCTTGACCTTGACCTTGACCTTGACCTTGACCTTTGACCTTGACCTTGACCTTGACCTTGACCTTGACCTTGACCTTTGACCTTGACCTTGACCTTGACCTTTGACCTTGAACTTGACCTTTGACCTTGACCTTGACGTTTGACCTTTGACCTTTGACCTTGACCTTGACCTTGACCTTGACCTTGACCTTTGACCTTTGACCTTGAACTTGACCTTTGACCTTGACCTTGACCTTGACCTTGACCTTGACCTTTGACCTTTGACCTTTGACCTTTGACCTTGACCTTGACCTTTGACCTTGACCTTGACCTTGACCTTTGACCTTGACCTTGACCTTGACCTTTGACCTTGACCTTTGACCTTGACCTTGACCTTGACCTTGACCTTTGACCTTGACCTTGACCTTGACCTTGACCTTGACCATGACCATGACCTTGACCTTGACCTTGACCTTGACCTTTGACCTTGACCTTGACCTTTGACCTTGACCTTGACCTTGTCCTTTGACCTTGACCTTGACCTTGACCTTGACCTTGACCTTGACCTTGACCCTGACATTTGACCTTGAACTTGACCTTTGACCTTGACCTTGACGTTTGACCTTTGACCTTTGACCTTGATCTTGACCTTGACCATGACCTTGACCTTGACCTTGACCTTTGACCTTGACATTGACCTTGACCTTGACCTTGACCTTGACCTTGACCTTTGACCTTTGACCTTGACCTTGACCTTGGCCTTGACCTTTGACCTTGACCTCTGACCTTTGACCTTTGACCTCTGACCTTTGACCTTGACCTCGACCTTGACCTTGACCTTGACCTTTGACCTCTGCACTATGACCTCTGGCCTCTGACCTTTGACCTTGACCTCTGTCCTTTGACCTTTGACCTTGACCTTGACCTTGACCTCTGACCTTGACCTTGACCTTGACCTTGACCTTGACCTTGACCTTGACCTTGACCTTGACCTTGACCTTGACCTTGACCTTGACCTTGACCTTGACCTTGACCTTGACCTTGACCTTGACCTTGACCTTGACCTTGACCTTGACCTTGACCTTGACCTTGACCTTGACCTTGACCTTGACCTTGACCTTGACCTTGACCTTGACCTTGACCTTGACCTAGACCTTGACCTTGACCTTGACCTAGACCTAGACCTAGACCTAGACCTTGACCTAGACCTTGACCTTGACCTTGACCTTGACCTTGACCTTGACCTTGACCTTGACCTTGACCTAGACCTAGACCTAGACCTAGACCTTGACCTAGACCTTGACCTTGACCTTGACCTTGACCTTGACCTTGACCTTGACCTTGACCTTGACCTTGACCTTGACCTTGACCTTGACCTTGACCTTGACCTTGACCTTGACCTTGACCTTGACCTTGACCTTGACCTTGACCTTGACCTTGACCTTGACCTTGACCTTGACCTTGACCTTGACCTTGACCTTGACCTTGACCTTGACCTTGACCTTGACCTTGACCTTGACCTTGACCTTGACCTTGACCTTGACCTTGACCATGACCTTGACCTTGACCTTGACCTTGACCTTGACCTTGACCTTGACAATGACCTTGACCTTGACCTTGACCTTGACCTTGACCTTGACCTTGACCTTGACCTTGACCTTGACCTAGACCTAGACCTTGACCTTGACCTTGACCTTGACCTAGACCTAGACCTAGACCTTGACCTTGACCTTGACCTTGACCTTGACCTTGACCTTGACCTTGACCTTGACCTTGACCTTGACCTTTGACCTTGACCTTGACCTTGACCTTGACCTTGACCTTGACCTTGACCTTGACCTTGACCTTGACCTTGACCTTGACCTTGACCTTGACCTTGACCTTGACCTTGACCTTGACCTACACCTTGACCTTGACCTTGACCTTGACCTTTGACCTTGACCTTGACCTTGACCTTGACCTTGGCCTTGACCTTGACCTTTGACCTTGACCTTGACCTTGACCTTGACCTTGACCTTGACCTTGACCTTGGCCTTGACCTTGACCTTTGACCTTGACCTTGACCTTTGACCTTGACCTTGACCTTTGACCTTTGACCTTTGACCTTGACCTTGACCTTGACCTTGACCTTGACCTTGACCTTGACCTTGACCTTGACCTTTGACCTTGACCTTTGACCTTGACCTTGACCTTGACCTTGACCTTTGACCTTGACCTTGACCTTGACCTTGACCTTTGACCTTGAACTTGACCTTTGACCTTGACCTTGACGTTTGACCTTTGACCTTTGACCTTGACCTTGACCTTGACCTTGACCTTGACCTTTGACCTTTGACCTTGAACTTGACCTTTGACCTTGACCTTGACCTTGACCTTGACCTTGACCTTGACCTTGACCTTGACCTTGACCTTGACCTTGACCTTGACCTTGACCTTGACCTTGACCTTTGACCTTGACCTTGACCTTGTGACGGTTAGCGAACAGATTCCGTTGACTTTCCCACAGGAATCTCTTCAAAAGTCGTCTCTGGCAGGAAACGTTCTAGATAACCTTTTCATATCTTAGTTGATCCCTTTTAACGAAGACCGACTTCTGGCTCGACTTAATGGAAATCGACAAAAAACTAGAGTCTGGTCCTAAGCGGCGATTAGGTTATGAACAGTCCACCCCCTTCAATTTTGGGGTATATAAACCCGTACATTTTTACTCTCAGTGGGCAGTACTTCCATAGTCACGAATCGTGTCGCGTCGTGCTGTATTTTCGTAAGTCGATTTCCAGTAAGATCGGGCTAAAGTTCCCCTTCGGACCAACCTTTGAACCGTATAGATTCCGTAGTCCGGTAACAAAACTATTAAGGCATTACGTAAAATCGCTTCGAAACCCCCGCATCTTGCCAGTGCGTCAACATCGAGCAACATAGGTAATATTCTTTTATTCTCGCACACACTATCTCGCGACACATACACATATATTTCAATGTAAACTATAACGATTTGAATATATCTGAATTTTACCTAATCACTTCTAAATTCTTTCAACCCTTAATTATTGTTATACCAATCCTAATTTAATAGTTGAACGTTCCCACATGATACAATCTTACCGCTCGGATTGTATCAATTAAATTATACTTGTTACGAGGCTCACTAACAACCCCATCACCTATCAAACTCTTAGACGACATTCCAATCGCCTAATCGGGATATTTTCCAACCTAGTACCTACCCGATTTCATATTGGGATCATCCACATTACCTATACGTCCACACACAAATTAAACGGCAACCTGACAATCGTATCAAGGATCGTCCGTTTTTCCTTTGAATCCAACATACTAGCGGCTCCCTGACAATCGTATCAAGGTGCGTCCGCTAAACTCTATAACCTCCTTAATAATCTTTCAAGTCAGAGTTCCCCATTCACACGTAGGTTCATCCCTGAAACTTCACTCATACTAGCGGCAACCTGACAATCGTATCAAGGATCGTCCGCTTTAACTAACAGTTTTTAACCATACTCCCAGGGTAATAACCCTTCGCCGGCCACTCGTGCTGCTCGCGGCCCTGGCTCGTAACAGAACTGGTGACAGCGGTGGGATTTGTTCAATTATTTTAGGATTACTTTAATTTTGGGTTTACTATATTAAATTACTCGTAACTGAGTACTGATGATATACTAGTTTTCCTAGTTTACGTCTCGATATTACTGGCTATATACTAGTTTTCTCTAATCACGCTTTTATATCAAAATTAATTAAAGTTTTAATATACTAGTTTTCCTAGTTAAAAGACTTCAATATACTAGTTTCCTCTAGTTACATTTTTAAATATAATATACTAGTTTTCTCTAGTTACATTTTTAAATAAAAATGCAGAATTCAGCTGCAAATACATCTTCTGTTGACATGATGAACTTGACGGTTTCACTTGCAACTTCTATGTCGCTGTTGACGCAAAAGACATGCTTACAGAATATTACTTCGACAATTCCTACCTTTAACGGGGAAGACCCCCCTTTGATTCGTTTCGCGCAAACTTTAGAGGACGGGTTAACTTTGATTCCGGAGGGTACGGAGGCCGAGTATCTGGCAATTGTTCTTACGAAACTCGTTGGACCGGCGCGTAGAAGTACGTTAGAACACAAGTTTACAACCGTAAAATCATTGGTTCAACATTTGAAAAAACGGTTCGCTCCCGGTAAGAGCTTGTCATATTATCAAGTGGAAATCGCGAAGTTGCATATTCGCGAAGGAGAAAGCCTACGACAATATATCGATAGGACAAGCCATTTGGTTTACTGTACGCGCGGAGCCATGAGGGAAAAATACGAGGTCCATGCCGAAGAATTCATTAAATTGATGGAAAACGATGTCAAGGAAAATTTCATCGACGGTTTGCCGGATCGAGTTTCCTTCAAGGTGTCGGCTCTCTCTAAAGATATCAAGAATCTGGAAGAAGCTTACGACATCGTGCTACAGATAGACAAAAAATTAAGGAATCGGCGACAGTCGCCACGAAATGAATCACCATCAAGGTGGTCCCGCCGAGACTCTTACGACCAGGACTCTCAATATCACGATCGACAAGTGTCGTATCCTCTATCTCCGAGTAGATATGACCGAAACAGAGATCGACACGCGAGGCCATCTGGTTATTTGGAGGAAAAAGGAGGACGAGCTTCTGCCTGGACCTTGCGTCACAGGAGCCCTTCAAATTCCCCCTCCAATCGTACCGACACTTCAAGTGTAAGAGATGATGAAAAACGGTACACCATATTAAAAAATACCGACAAAGAACGTTTTTCAAAATCGTATTGTTGGCATTGCGGAACATCGGGACATGATGGAAAATTCTGTAAGAATCGTCCACATAACCCGAAATTCCGACGAGATTCGCGAGATTCATCGGTCGAATCAAACAAATCTTTAAACTTCGATCGCGCTCACCGTACCGGCGACACGATGAGCGAAACCAAAGAAGTTCGCCCAAGAACTGTCCGCTTCGAGGAAAAACCCTTCTCAAGGAAGCACCAGCCCCGCGAATCAACATCAAAATCCCGGAACTGGAATCAGGAAAGGGAGAATTTTTAATTGATGGCGGAGCCTCAGTCAATCTAGTAGTTCTCAACGCTTTGGGTACAGGAGCAGAAATTATCTCACGTGAAGAAATCGAGATAACGGGACTCACGAGTATTCCAATTCGTACCTTAGGAACTACGATTTTACACATTCACGAAGCTCCTGCGTTTTTCTACGTAGTGAAGCAACTTACAATTGAAGCAGATGGACTTATAGGAAGCCCATTTTTGAAACAGGAACAAGCAGAAATTTCTTATTACCATAGGACAGTGGTATTAAGAAGTAAACCTACCAGACCTATTCGATTCTCCAACTACCAGCAGGAATCGGAAACACCCACCAAACATCGTATAGATGCCCGAACGTCTCAGCAGATTGCAATTACAATAGCTAATCCGAAAGTTAAGGAAGGATATTTACCACGCATAAAAACTCATGATAAACTGTACATAGGAGAAGCTGCAGTCATAAATGACAGAGGAAAATGTCATGTTATGGCAACTAACACAAGTGAAGAAGCACTGGACATAGAAATTGAACCACAAATTTTGGAACCTTATGATATTTTGAGTACCTCAGACGAAGATAATTATTCAGAAATACGACACCATTCCAATTTCAAAACTAAAGAAGATAGGATACAGGGAATCTTCGAAACGCTAAATCTAAGCCACCTGAACAAAGAAGAACGATGCAGCATTACAGCATTGATAAAAGAATTTCCCGATCGATTTTATCTTCCTGGAGATAAATTAGGGAAGGCTTCCGATTTCAAACATTCTCTACATACAACTGATGAGATTCCGATTAACACAAGGCAATATCGCTATCCTCCCATACATCAAGAAGAAATTAAAAAGCAGATTAATGGCTTATTATCCGAAGGTATTATAACCCCATCTAAATCTCCGTACAATTCGCCTTTGTGGATTGTACCCAAAAAGCCAGATGCGCAAGGAAACAAGCGTTGGCGCATGGTAATAGATTTTCGTGCGCTAAATGAAAAAACCATTTCCGATAAATATCCGCTTCCTCAGATCACAGAAATATTGGATCGTCTCGGTGGAGCTAAATACTTCTCCGTCTTCGATCTTGCCAGCGGATTTCACCAAATAGAAATGGATCCAAAAGATAGGCAGAAAACAGCTTTTACCACCCCTAATGGGCATTATGAATTTTCACGAATGCCGTTTGGTTTGAAAAATGCACCACCTACTTTTCAACGCTTGATGGACCAGGTACTAACTGGACTTCAGGGAACAGATGTTTTCGTTTATTTGGACGACATCGTGGTTTACGCTTCATCATTACAGGAACATAACATTAAAGTCAGGAAATTGCTGAATCGTCTGCGAGAACATGGCTTGACGCTTCAGACCAATAAATGCGAATTCTTACGGAAAGAAGTCACATATCTTGGACATATTATTTCAAGAAAAGGAGTAAAACCAGACCCTAGGAAACTAAAAGCTGTTCAGAATTTTCCAACGCCTACCTCACAGAAGAATATCCAACAATTTTTGGGTCTAGTGGGATATTACCGTCGTTTCATACAAGATTTTACCATAAAAGCAAAATCATTAATTGATCTTTTAGGAAAGGGCAAGAAATTCAAATGGGCTGAAGAACAAGAAAACAGTTTTAAAATGTTACGTGAAGAACTCTGTCGAGAACCAATCTTGCAGTACCCAGATTTCAACAAGCCATTCATCATCACAACAGACGCTTCTGAATATGCCATTGGAGCCGTGCTTAGTCAAGGCGAAATAGGCAATGATTTACCAATTGCTTACGCATCGCGTAGTCTCAATAAGGCCGAAAGAAATTATTCTGCCACTGAGAAGGAATGTTTAGCAATGGTATACGCCGTTATTTATTTTCGACCGTATGTTTATGGAACAAAATTCACACTGGTTACCGACCATCGCCCGTTGGTTTGGCTACATTCTGTAAAAGATCCAACGTCAAGACTCATGAAGTGGAAACTTCGTCTTTTGGAGTATGACTATCAGGTTGTTCATAAATCTGGAAAAACAAATAAGAATGCGGATGCATTATCACGTAATCCCACTTCCATTTGTTTGCCACTCATCCCGAGGGAACTCAAAGACCCCGAGTTTAAAATGCAAATACCGAAAACGGATGCTAACGCTAGTTCAATTGGACAACGAATCAGGCAATTACGTCGGGATCGAGAAAACCGACCAAAACATCAACAACCAAATAGCAGTTCAGATGAGACAGAAGAACCCGCTCTTGGTAAGGTTCAGCATTCACCAATAATGTACAGGAACAGATCTTTCCCAAGTTTGTCTCGAGAGGTGACAATGCCAGATGAAAACCAGGACATCATTCAACACCTTCTACCCGTGGCAAACTCCACAGAAATTTTTTCTACGGATAAGAATACGAGTTCGTCCGGTGATTTAATTTCGTTTGAGGAGCCGACGGAAAACACTGTCATAGAGAATACGAACAATATACAGGGTGATATATCTAATATACCTCTAGAGGTATTCCCTGAAACAGGTGGAATTTTACAACCTACCGTAATCCAATCATCAAACAATACCATAGGCGAAGCAAGGGTACAGCAATTTTTTGACCGCACAGCCGACCCTTACCCATTCTTTGACGCCACCACCGATGGTTCGTCTACCGAAACTGACCTGGAGGCGCCGCCGGAACCGAAACAAAAATTTAGCATTTCTTCAAACACCCTCACCGCAAAAGAGGATCACTATGTACATTTTGTCTCTGCCGATTGCAATTTAATAACACCCGTGGGAAAACTTTTATCCGACATTGGATTAATAAATAAGCAGGAACTTTTAGCTGCACGACCAGAGAAGGGACAGGTCATAATTTCAAGTAATGGGTTATTTAAAACATTTAGCGTAGTAATATCTAACAACTTCCATGATAAACCAAAAAGAGAAGACATAGTTAATGGACTGAAAACCCTTCAATCAGCGTTAGAACAAAACAGGATCAAATCTTTTCGAATATCAGCATACGGAGACCATCATAAAACATCATTCAACGAATTTTTCAAAATATTAAAAGAAGTCTTTACACACTCATCTTATCAAATTACAATATGTAATTGTATCATTACAACGCCTTCCGTAGAAGACAGACAAGAAATCATTTATGAAGCACATGATAGCTTAATAGGAGGACATAAGGGAGTTACAAAAACTTATAATCACATCCGTTCAAGATTTCATTGGCCTCAGATGCGCAACGAAATTCAAGAATATATCCGAAAATGCAGAAGTTGCCAGGAACAGAAACTAACCAGAATAAAGACTCGTCAGCCTATGCTGATCACCGACACACCGTTAGACGCATTTGACAAAATTTCCTTGGATACAGTTGGACCATTACCAATCACACCTGGCGGAAATCGACACATCCTCACCATACAGGATAATCTAACTAAATATTGCATTGCGGTAGCGATACCAAATATCCGAGCCGCCACCATCGCAGATGCCTTTGCACGGCATTTTATCGCAATTTACGGAACACCACGCGCAATACTCACGGATAAGGGAACCAGCTTTATTGGAAATCTTATGACAAACCTGTCAGAAATATTCAAAATCAAACAAATCACCACCTCAGGATACCGACCTCAAACTAATAGATCGCTGGAACGAAGTCATATTGTCCTCACTGAATATCTGAAGCATTACATGGAAAATTACGAAGACTGGGATTTATTAATCCCTTTTGCAATGTTCTCTTACAATACGTCAGTTCATGAAGCTACCAACTTTACACCGTATGAACTGGTTTTTGGCAAACAGGCTCGAGAACCAAATTCATTTCCAACTGGTACAAATTTGAAGAAATATGGAGATTATTTATCAGAACTAATAACAAATATAGTCAGAATCCGT